>CAEGAD010078807.1:0-20160 GCA_903067055.1 Poeciliopsis paucimaculata | reverse complement strand
CTAGTTATAGATCACCTAGTTCTAGATCACCTAGTTCTGGATCATCTAGTTCTACACAACCTCGTTCTACATTATCTAGTTCTAGATTATCTAGTTCTAGATCACCTAGTTCTACATCATCTAGTTCTACACAACCTCGTTCTACATTATCTAGTTCTAGATCACCTAGTTCTAGATCATCTCGTTCTACACAACCGAGTTCTACATCATCTAGTTCTAGATTATCTAGTTCTAGATCACCTAGTTCTAGATTATCTAGTTATAGATCACCTAGTTATAGATCACCTAGTTCTAGATCACCTAGTTCTGGATCATCTAGTTCTACACAACCTCGTTCTACATTATCTAGTTCTAGATTATCTAGTTATAGATCACCTAGTTCTAGATCACCTAGTTCTGGATCATCTAGTTCTACACAACCTCGTTCTACATTATCTAGTTCTAGATTATCTAGTTCTAGATCCTGCTGCTGTTTATGAATGGCTGGACAGATTATAGATCTGCTGCTGGACAGATTATAGATCTGCTGCTGGACAGATTATAGATCTGCTATTGGATCAACACTGTAAAACATTTGAAGTTGATTTAATGGTCACGTTGTCTCAATACAAATTAAACCAAATAGTTATTTTACAATATGAAGGAAAAACGAAAATGCTCACAATATCAAGTTCAAATAATTATTTGACTTTATAATCATTGAAATTCTTGTTTTAAATCTTGTTTAAAATTTCTGATCTGATTAATTTTATTAAACATCACAACGAATTCTGCTCAAAACATTTCATATGAACACATTACCCTCAATCTTTAAAATAAATACTTACATTAATAACAATCTTCCATCTCGGGATACAAAATCATGCCGCTAAGCCTTCTGGGAAATAGTTCCCACTCTCGTCTTCTTTCAGTTTTTTAAGTGCTAACCTAAAAATGATAGTTTATTCAACTCCGGGAAGTTTGACAAAATGAATAAAAGTTCATTTATTACAGCAATTTTATTTTTCACATTTAGGGTCAAAAGCTAGAACTTGTTCAATTTGACTTAAAGAGCAGAAGATAGTCGACAACTAAATGTGGCTCAAGTGTTTTACAGTGAACCAAACGTGAAGCAGCATTCAGCTTCTATGCACCACAGATCTGGAAGAAACTTCCAGAAAACTTAAAAAACAACCGAAACACTGAGTTCCTTTAAAACCAGACTAAAACCAGCTGGTGATTCGCATTGAAACATAATCAATGGAATATTGATTATTCCTGATTACCTTTTAATCCTTCTCCTCATCCTGCCAGTGATGCAACGTTTCCCTCCTGATTTCTAGTTGAAGGCGGAAACTTCCTGATGAATGTTTCATGAAAAAAATATTAAAAACTTAATAGAAACCAGACGGCAGCGACTGCAGAATCCAGAGTCGGTCAATCAGGGATTCTGGAACAAACGGATCGATTAGCAACCCAACAAACCACAAAATAAATAAATACTTACTAAAATAAGTAACAACTGACTGACATCATCAAAGAGAATAACTACAGCAAACCACAAAACAAATGACCAAAAATAAAATCCCCAAAAGAAGGAAACATCCTGACAGTTTGATGATTGTTTCTGTTTCTATAAAAGGTTTAATGAGTTTTATCCTCACAGATTTAGACCCAGGAAAACTTTGATGTGATGGAGGAGAGGAAGTGGATTTCTGGACTTCCTGTGGAGACGCTGCTCCGGCTTATGTCTCCAACAATCAGCAATAATTCATGTTCCCTGATTCAAGATGTTCAGCAGAAAGAAACTCGTGGAAAATAAAGTCTAAATAAAGGATCTAGACCAAAATTCCCACCGAGTTTTTGTCTCCTTTTTGAAAAGCTTTAATAATCTACTCTACTTCATAATTTCTAATACCTTTACTATTAGCATATTTAGAATAAAATAAAATAGAAATACTCTTTATTGTTGTATAATCTGACAATAAAAATGATGAAAACTTTCAGCCTTGGAAAAAATCTGCTGTGAGACATAAAACATTTTTATTAGTGCAGAAAATTACAGAACAAACATCTGAGCTGAACTTCTGGATCAGAACCATGCAGGTTATTAATGTTCATAACGTCGCATGCAGAATGACAGTTCAACGTCGTTTTCTGATAAACAGCTACAGCTCAAACCTTCTAGATTATTGACCTTTGACCTCCAGAGCCAACTCAAGATAATCCCAACCAATTGGAAACCTCAAAAAGCTAAAAGTAAAAAGTGAAAGCTATTGCGTTGTCGGTGTGCAGGTCTGAGTCCGGAGTTGATTTAGAGACCAGTTTGTACTCGAACTTGGTTAAAACTTAAAGCGGCAAAGAGCCAGGAGTTCACTGCTGGACTCTGCTATGAGAAACTGAAGAAATCAGATTGTTTGCTCAAATGTTCATGTTGATCTCTGCTTGGCTGACATGCCAGGAATTTACAGAAAGTCTAGGAAAGCTGCAGGAAGCTGCTGTGACCCGGTTCACATCCAGCTGTTCCGATTCGGCAGATCCTCACTTTTCAGATGTTCAGTTTTCTAGATTGTTGCAGACATTTTTACTGCTGGTTCATGAAAGGTTTGGTCCAATAACCGGACGCATCTTGTTCAGACTGTGTGCAAGAATTTGAACCCAGAACCTTCTTGCTCCAAGGCACTGCGTCTCCGCTGATCAGGGCCAGTTTCATTTTACTCTCGATATATTTTGGTCTCCAGTCAAATATAAGCATAAACTCACCTAAAAACTGGAGAAATTGTTACCTGACAAAATGTTCAAACCTACAGAGGTTTTACAGAGGTTTCAAATCTGGATGTTTGTGTTTGGAAAAGCAGCCGAGCTTCATTTTGGGTTTTCCATCCGATCGTCATTCAGTAAATGTGGATTATCCTAATAGCTAAATAACCCTACAATGTTTTTATGCACTACATAAAATCATATTGGAATTGATTTAAAATGATTTCTGAATGTGGTGAACATTTAAAAACACAAATAACTGAACAAAGAAACATCTGGTTGTTCCACAAGGCAACGTCTTTGGTCTTCTTCCTTTTACTCAGGATTTCTACTGACGTCTTTGTGCAGCTGCTGCTGAAAGAGAATCAACATCACAATCGCATTTTTACATTGAGGAGACAACAGGCAAAGTTTTCTTTATTCATCCTGTCTGAACTGGGATGTTCCACTAGTTTACTTTCACGTACGGTACAGGACATGGAAAATGTTCTCTCATCATATATTGAACTGGTAGCGTCAAGTTTTTATCCATCTTATCACCAGAGTTATTTTGGCAGCTGTTTCCGTCCCACCATTAGCTGCATATGAAGTCATCAGTTCAGTTGTTGCTAAGCTACAGACACAACACCCAACATGTTTCTGACAATATCTGGTGATCTGAATTATGTCTCACTCTGCTACACTTCCAACATTTTAACACTCAATCAGCTCTTCTGCCAGATGAAACAAAATGTTTTCTTAACAACAAATTCTGGATTTGTTGTGAATGTCAGGTTTGCATACATTTCCACTGCAAGACCTCCCCGAAGAAAATCTGATCACAATTTTATTTTTCTCTGCTGGAAATATAAAGGCGTTATTCAGAGGCGATCTCTAAAGAAGAATATCTTCTTTACTGTGAGAAGACAATCACAGGAAGGTGAAGGGACCCTGCTGGCTTGTTTTGAGGCTACTGATTGGATCGCTCTCTGCCAGCCTCATGGAGATGACATCAGAGCCATGACTGACATGAACCTCTGTGTGGACGGCAGCATCGCCACCAGAGCACAGAGAACAACAAACCCTGAATCATCAGGGACCTGAAGGAACCAAAGACGGGGAACAGAAGCAGCTGCAGTCCAGATTACCCTAACCCCAACCCTACCTAGAAGAATCTGGAGGACAAACTGCAGAGGAACCAAAGCAGAGGATCTCAGGCTGCGAGCTAAAGGAGGATCAGATGGACGGGTTGTTCCAGCGTTGAGGAAGACATCCCGCCTTATTCTGCGCTCAACGACTGTAGACCTGTTGCCATGACCACCCACAGTCTGTCATCTCCAGAAATACTCTGATTACTCTGCAGCTGTCAGGGGATCAAAGCTGGTGGACAATCACCCTTACTAGTGTTCAAGAGAAGGTCAAAGGTCAAACCTTGTTTCCATCACGGCAGAGGATTATAGAAACCCCAGTGATCATCTGGACAGACTGGACTGGAGACAGAGAAGGGTCTATAGGAGGACCAGAACCAGAACCAGGGCCAGAAGAGGCTCAACAACCTGATTAAGAACCCTGGTTCTGTTCTGGTTCTGTTGGACCTCTGCAGTTTGCATTTCATTTCTCTTTGGGATTAAAGGAATATTTTGGAGCTGAATTAAATCAGAGCTACTTTTGCAGTCGCCCCCAAAATCATCAAAATAAACAAAGTTTTATTGAACTGAATCCCGTGAACAGTCTCTGTGCTAAAATATTACAACTTTTAAAGCAACTTTGGTATTACCACAGTGTAATCAGTTAAATAAGCTTCACTGCTACATTGGCTACAAACACAGACATGGAAGTTTTGTCACTTTATAAAGGAATTATTAGAGAAAATAAAGCTGACTGCATCAGATTTTTTCTTGCTGGTCAACATCATCAGTCATTAGATGAAAACACAAGAAGCATCAAGCAGACTGACATCAATGGATGAAGAAAACCTTGAAGTTCTCCTCGCTACAGTTTCTAGTAGTCAGAGCTACTCAGTATGTGCAAAGTGTTACTTTAGTTCAGGAAGAGATAATGAAGACCTAAATACAAGTGATAAATCATCCATTTATCAGCTGAACAGAGGAAAGACCTTCCCTCAAATCCCCCATGGATTCAGCGCCTAAACACTTCCCTTCAGAACCAAACAGAACCAAACAGAAGTTTCTTCTCTCCAGCAATCAGGGCTGCAGAGGAAGCTGCAACGCCCCCTGGTGGATGCTACGGAGAACTGTTGGCTTGATTTGCAATTTGCAGAAGATTGAAATGTGAGTTTCCAGAAAGTTTCCACCGTGTGGACCAGGTTGCTCGTCTATGGGATGAACTAACTGGAGAACATTTTACAACATTTGGGTTTGATGCTTTTTGGAGGAGAGGAAAAGTCCAAAAACTTTGACCTGAAACTTGATATTTAAACAACCAACTTTAGCAAGTTTTCTGTGAAAAATCTGCATGTCATTATAGTTCAAGTTATTATTATTAAATGACTGTTTGCAAACCTAAAAATCCAGATTTATGATCCAGAATCCCCAGAACTTCAACAGTTTGTGTGTTTGAGGACAGGAACTTTCTCATTTACTGATATTTACCTGCAGTCCAGGTGAAAGATGCTCATCTCTATTGTTTGAATTGGTCATCAGACAAGCTTCATGTTAACTGATAAACTTTGAAACTGCTTCTTGTGTCACATTTAGTTTTTGATAAAATCGTGATTAATTTGAAAAGCCTCTAATTCATGACATTTTCAAGGCGTCCCACGGTTTAACATCATGATAGTTTTCTGTAGGAGTTCTCAGTCAGTTCACACATCCAACACGTTGCTCTAATGCTAACTGTGGTGGATCTGCAAAGCCCAGAGCTGAGTGACCTGCTGACCTCCAGGAACAATCAGTCTTTCCTCCACTCTGACGCCTGTGCAGTGTTGCCTCATGGAGACATCATGGATAGATGAGAGCAAGCCAACAGGTTCCCACAGCATGCCGTGAGGTCACTTCCTGTTAGTCCTCAGGCCCTGGTAAATCTGGGGACAACCAGAACCAAAATGGCCGCCACAGCGACCGCCGCCACCGCCATGTTCCAGCCTTCAGAGTCGCTTTTCTGGAAACAAAAAAAGAGAGTCATGTTACCCATCACTTCACGCTCCTGACAGCAGGTTTTCTGCTGAGTCGCTGTTGGTGAACATAGATGATCCTGCAGAAATCAGCCCCACACTGAGATGGACCAGCTTCTATGAAACCAAGGAGACGGGTCCTGCACTGAGTTCTCCATCCCAACAACCAATCACACACCTGGAGGTCATGACCACAACCACTGAAGACAGCAGGGTTGAACTTCTGAAAGACCAACCAAAAACTGTCTTCCTGCTGTCAGAGATCTGATGAAGGGGCCGGGGAATAAATCATGTCCAAAATGGCCAAAACAAAAGATCAGCACGGTTGATGTGAACGTTTTATTTTGCTTCATGTTTAAATGAAACATGAAGCTAGTAATTGATGGATTACTAGTTCATCCCTTCAAGCTTAACGACCAGTTTCCCAGAATACCCATTTTTCTGACTGTAAACTCATCATTTTCCATCATAAGTCATCCAGAGGAGGTTTGCACTTTTAACCCCTTAACTGCCACCCCCAAAACACCTAAACCTGATCTAAAGGGCACATGAGGACACTGGCGCCAAACAATGGAACCAGTGCAGCCTTAAAATGCCCTAAGATGACATTGTTTCCAATGACCAGCAGGGGGAGTATGTAGACTGCCAAGGACCTCTGACAGTCTACATACTGGTCTAACTTGGTGGATCCTGCTATGATTCCACCTTCTGCGCTCACAAATGGACCACAACCAATGCAAAGTCCTGACGGCTTCACCAACATGTAACCTAAACATGAAACCAGTGAGGCCAGTTCACCACAGCTTTATCTTCCCAGGTCAAAAGCTCCTCTAGAAAGTTCTGGACCTACCTACTGGTCTAGATCCGTCTTAGTCAGATGAACCGAACATCTGGTTGATGTGAACCGTTCTCCTGTGTTTGAAGGGCTGATTCCACTAACTGAAGATCACCGCTGACCATGTCACACCTCTCAGCCATAGTGAGGAGCTCACTCTGTTCTTGATGCCCCATGAAGACTCTGCACCTTCCTCATGTGTCTGTTGGGTCTATCCAGTGAAGTCAGCCATACCCAACGAAAGCTACTGACAAAAGGCAATGATGGTGAAACTGTAAACTGCCTCCAACCCTCCCTGTTTTACAAAAAGGTAACATCAGAGTGCATACTTCAGTTTAATGCACGTTATCTTTGCTCTTGAAAAGCTTCTTCTGTCCTTTAACTGGCTGGGGAACAAGGCTTCGTGTTCTTCTTTATAGTGGCATTTATTCAGACTCATTTCTCATGATATCAGTGCAGCCTTTGCTGAGCATGTCTGAATGACACACAGAGACCAGGAGCATCAGGTTTCATCTCCACTAGCTGCACTAAGGTGCTCTGAGAAGGTTCTCGTTTATCCGCCATTCTTGGCTGCAGAAAGAAGCAAAGCCATGGCCATACCTGGTCCCTTAGGACGCCAGCTCCTCCCACCAGCACCAAATCAACGCCACTATAACAATCAATCCTATGAAGGGGATGGAGAGGACGGGGGGCTCTGAAGGACGGGTGCAGTTCTGGGAAGAAGACAGGGTGGGGTGTAGAGGGAGGAGGGAGAGGAGAAAATAAAAGCAGAAAATAATCTAAGTACTAATGTGAGAAGGTGTGACAGGGAGAATATCGACAGGGAGTAAATAGAATGTGACTGGATGAACAGAGAGAGAGATTTAAAGACTGGTAGGTCGAGCATAACAGAATTTTATAGTTAACACTATAAAATTCATATTAACGCGATCTGACGATGCTCAGTCGAACACATGCAGACAAACAGATGGACAAGAGACAACTGAAGCAGGCTCAAAGGCAAAATGCTCAGCCAACATGCTAACGCTATGTCACTGTGATGAGCCTCTGTAAGGTCACAGTGGGGTCATGAAGGGTTGGAGGGACTGGTTTACCCACTAGGAGCCACAGAGTTAGAGCAAAATAAGGGGACATTTCAATAAAGACGGATGAAGGTGGAAAGAAGTTGCTATATAAAACTTCCAGCCAAACCAAGAACAGGCCCAAGACCAAGAACCAAACATTTGCTGTTGTTCAGAAGGTGCTTCATGTTTTACCTGCAGGGGGAGCCAAAGACATTAAATTACAGCTACATGTTCAATGCTAGAACTAGCAGGCTGTAGAGATAGAATCCCTTCCTGTTTGGACTTAGGACCGTCTGTCACGAGGAACAACCCAGGCCAGGTTCCTAGCTACCAGGGTTAGCATGAGAGCCAATGAAGTACTGTCCAACAGCTCTGATCAATCTCTGCACTGAGGGCAACAAGGAAAGAAAAGTGAAGTTCTATCAGAGGCAAATACTTCAACCTACACACCAAGATGCGAACCAAAGACGAATGAAGGTCCAACTGTCAGTCATGAAACATTGAAATGTTCACCACAGACCTAGACACCCCCGATCTGTTCACTGTTAATGAGATTGTCTTTGTGCCATATGTTGTTTCTGTGATCCTTTCTGAGACAGATCCTATGAACCATGACTGGCTAGACATCAGGTAGGAACCAGACCAGCTTTCAGATTAAAACGATGGACTGGATGGTTCCACTCAGGATCCTGATCCACCATAATAGAAAAGCAGTGTGACTGAACTCTCGTCAACATGCAGTTCTCTCAGGCAATGATTGGTAGTGGGACTCTTAAAAGCAGTTAGGTGTCAGCTTAGTACCTGGTCAAGTTCCTGAAACCATGAACATCTCACTGGGATCAGCCAGACCAGCAGATGCTGTCCAGGGTTAGGTCTGGACCCCACGATGGGTCAGAAATCACAGTTTTTAGTTCTAAATTGCCTAAAGAAATGACTCGTCTGCTTCAGCCAGGTTCAGTCTGAATTTATGGATCTCCTTACTAGACTGATGAAGCAGCAGGAACATCATAAAGAAAACAAACTCTGAGTTTCTATCAGATCTGGTGAAACAGGCTGCAGCCGGACTGGGGTCCCCTTTCAGCCTGAAGGCTGCTGGTTTGATTTTTGCCTACTACAATCCCCATACTCCTGAGCCCTTGAGCAAACTTCTGGGTCATGTGACACCCTCTCTGTAAAACCTTTGCGGTTCAAGTTCAAACCAGCTTCAGTTTTAATACTTCAACCTCTTGAGGCAGCTGAAGTCCTGGTGAGAGTGAGATGTTTGCAGGTCAAAGTTCATCCCAGGTTCAGCTCAGACTGCTGTTCATTTGAGGTACAAGGATGAGGAACCGCCTGGGGTTCCTGATCAACATGTAGATGGTCTCCATCAGTCAGTTTAGCAGACACCGAGGCAGACGCATGGAGAAAACAAATGTTCTCAAAAATGTTAAGAAGCTTGCAACTAAAAGTTTAAAGGTCTGCTGCAGAGTTATCAGCCAGCATGCACACACATGGACAGTAGTCATGGCAACAGACGGCTGGACTCTCAAGGCATCTGAGGTTTCACCTAGCAGATCTTTGTTCTTACCTTGGAGGGAACCTGGTGTTCCTCACTGACTACTTCAGACACCCTAAGCTGTCTGACTTTGAAAGCAGGACCACCCATCTCCTACTGACCTTCTGACCTCTTACCTGCAACTTTCGTCCCAGCAGCTCCTGCAGCTCCGCCTTGCAGCTCTGCAGCTGCAGCTGCAGAGCTGCTCGCTCCCGCTGGCTGCCTTCATGCAGCTGCTGCAGCTCCTCCAGCTCCTTCTTCAGACCTTCACACTGACACAGGGAACATCCACGCCTGGTGTTGATCAGACAGCAGTGGCAGGCTGGTATTAATGACATCATAACTTACAACTCAGTTTAACCACCGGATAAAAAGCAACCAGCTGATCCCGAAAATAGCAAACATTTCTAAGAATCTACTGAAAACCAGAGAGCAGGAAGCAACGGCAGCTAAACCCGATACCTCCAGCTGGACCTTGAATGCCAACTCCTCTGCCATTCTCAGCTGGACCTTCAGGGTCCTGATTTCATCCTGGACCGCTGACGAGTCCAGACTCTGCAGCTCGGCTCTGGACTGGGTCATAGTGATGAAGGAAACCGCCTTTAGCTGATCCTCATCCTCAGTTTGGCCCTCAGCTCTGACTTCCAGGTACGAGTCACCACACCTGAGACAACCAGGGAAGACGTGTGAGAACCTTCAGCCGGATCCAGCCCTTCACCGCCTACCAGAACCAGCAGCAATGTTTCAGTTTCAGTGCTGAACATTGGTCCGGAACCACTCACATCTGTCGTTGCTGCAGCAGTTGCTCCAACTTGTTGCTCAACTCCCTGTTGTTGCTGCTCAGAGTCCGACGCTCATCGGTCAGAGAAATTAACTCTTGCTGCAGCTGAGTCACATCACCTGAACACACCACGCCCATCAATCAGCAGATTCCTGACCGGTCCAGACATGAGGCTGCGTTGCTAGGTTACCTGACCGGGCCAGGCGGCGGCTCTTCATGCTCAGCTCGGCTCTCAGCGAGGTGACCTCCAGCTCGTACTCGGCCGCTGTGGCGTGCAGGCGCTGCAGCTCCACCCGCAGGCGGCACAGCTCCTCCTGCAGGGAGGCGATGTCGTTCTCCCTCTCTGCCGCCGCCTCCTCGGCCGCCTGCTGCAGCACCAGCACCTCCTCCTGAGCCGAGCGCAGCTCCTGCTGGACCTCCGCCAGCTCGCTCTCCTTCTCCTCCTCCAGGCTGCTCATCTCCTCCTGCGCCGACCGAAGCTGAGCTGCAACAACCAAGCAGAGAGAGACAAGACTCAGCCAGTCAGAGCCAAAAACCAGCCAGGCAGCACCCGCATTGTGAGAGGACCGGTCAGAACCGGGTCAGAACCAAACCCGGTCGGAACCCGGTTTCAGTCCAGCAGAGTCCTCCACCTTGCAGCCTCTGGATCTGCCAGGTGAAGCTCTCCGCCTGATGGGCGCTCGCCAGCCGCTCCTCATCTAGCAGACCTTTGGAGGATAAGCAGAGGTCAACTAGAGGTCAACAAGGTTTTAAAAAAGTACACATCAAATATGGGTCAGTGGTGTTGCTATGACAACAGGTGACCAATCCCGCAGCTTCTCACCTTGCAGCTCCATGAAGCTCTCCTCGTGTCGCTGAGAAACCTCTCGGGTCTCATCCAGCTCCAGGAGAAGTTGCAGCACCTGAGCTCTAAGCTCCTCCAGCTCCTCCTCCTCTCCCTGATTTTCATCTTCAGATTCCCTCTCCTTCACTTCCATCTCTTCCTCCTGTTGGCCTTTCTCTCCGTCTCCCTCAGGCTCCTCCTTCTCCTCCATGGACTCCCTCTCCTTGGCCGTCAGGGTTTCGGCCAGCATGCCGGGTTTGTCCTCCTTCAGCTCACACAGCTCGTCTGCAGACAGTCACACAAGGAGATCCTGAGCTGCTGCAGCAGCTTCCTGGCTCCTAACATCAGGAAACTGAAGAACCAGCCTGAGGAGTGCATCCTCTGGCTCCCTCTGGTGGTGAAAACTCAGTACCACAGAAATAAATAAATAAATCCATCATGAAAACAATTTTAAATGTTTCAAACTTCAACATTGGGAAGACGGCAGCAGGAAGTCCTGATGCCTGGATGTCCTGGGAGAAAGACTGAAACGATAGAGCTGCATGGTCCTTCATCGTCACCTTCCTCACCTTCAGTATCATCGTCATCACCTTCATTATCATCATCATCACCTTCCTTATCATCATCATCACCTTTGTTATCATCATCATCACCTTCATAATCATCATCATCACCTTCGTTATCATCATCATCACCTTCATAATCATCATCACCTTCGTTATCATCATCATCACTTTCATCATCTTTATCATCATCATCACCTTCATAATCATCATCATCACCTTCGTTATCATCATCATCACCTTCNATCATCATCACCTCCATAATCATCATCATCATCACCTTCATAATCATCATCATCACCTTCGTTATCATCATCATCACCACCTTCATTATTATCATCACCTTCATCACCTTTGTTATCATCATCACCTTCATCACCTTCATAATCATCATCATCATCACCTTCATAATCATCATCATCATCACCACCTTCGTTATCATCATCATCACCTTCATCACCTCCGTTATCATCATCATCACCTTCATAATCATCATCATCACCTTCATCACCTTCATAATCATCATCATCATCACCTTCATTATCACCTTCATTATCATCATCATCACCTTCGTTATCATCATCACCACCTTCGTTATCATCATCATCACCACCTTCATTATCATCATCACCTTCATCACCTTTGTTATCATCATCACCTTCATTATCATCATCATCACCTTCATTATCATCATCATCACCTTCATCACCTTTGTTATCATCATCACCTTCATAATCATCATCATCACCTTCGTTATCATGTTGAGGAGGAAGACCGTACAGTGGCTGGATGTTTGATGATGGTTTGGGAGGACAAGATGGCCGAACAAACTCCTGGAGCATTCACCTCCAGAACCATCCAGAGAACCCGTCCAGACTCGTAGCCACATAAACACTGACTGATGCTTTCCTCACAGAACCACCAGAACATCTTCATCACTGACCAGAAGAGTCCAACACCTCCTCGATGACGGGCGGCAGCCGGAAGCCGTCCATGATGCGACCGTGACGGTGCAGAGTGTTGGAGGGGTGGTCGGGGGTTAGGTCACGCTCCCTTCTTCATCCTGCAGGGGCCTTGAGAAAACTGAGGAGATCAGAGACAGGAGGACGGCAGCTTTTCAATGTGCAGCACGGAGATCATTAAAGATTTGATTATTTTATGCATATTTTAATGTTTCCTAATAAAGTCCCAATCTGAACATCCAGAGCAAAACACTAAAACAGATGAACATTTTCCATAAAACCAGATCTGGATCCTGACCTCTGACCTCTGGGCAGAACACTCAGAACACTCTGATCTGGTCCAGAGGAGAAGACGACATTGTTACTGTCACCGTCTCTTTTTGCCCAGAACCAGGTCCGGTGGGTCAACAGGAAGTTAGCAGCACAAATCATCCTTCATGTTTCACTGCAAAACATGTTCATGCAGACCCAACATCCAGAACCAGAACCAGTTCAGAACCCAAACATCCAGAACCAGAACATCCAGAACCAGAACATTCAGAACCAGAACCAGTCCAGAACCAGAACATCCAGAACCAGAACCAGTTCAGAACCCAAACATCCAGAACCAGAACATCCAGAACCAGAACATCCAGAACCAGAACCAAAACATCCAGAACCAGAACCAGTCCAGAACCCAAACATCCAGAACCAGTCCAGAACCAGAACATCCAGAACCAGAACCAGTCCAGAACCAGAACATCCAGAACCAGAACCAGTTCAGAACCCAAACATCCAGAACCNATCCAGAACCAGAACCAGTCCAGAACCAGAACATCCAGAACCAGAACCAGTCCAGAACCAGAACATCCAGAACCAGAACCCAAACATCCAGAACCAGAACATCCAGAACCAGAACATCCAGAACCAGAACCAAAACATCCAGAACCAGAACCAGTCCAGAACCAGAACATCCAGAACCAGAACCAGTCCAGAACCAGAACATCCAGAACCAGATCATCTCATTTGTCTTGTTTTCATTGTTTTCACTTTCATCATCATAAATGTGGAACTGCTCCTTTAAAGCTGCTGCATCAGGCGATGAAGACGTACCTGATGAAGAGCTGCTGCTTTCTGCTTCTCTCTGGATTACTGCAGTCCTCTTCCTCCTCCTCTTCCTCGGTGTCCTATATTTCCCCCTCAGCGTCCGCTCCGCCTGCGATGCCGACTGACGTCACTCGATGGTTCCGACGCTCGCCGCTCATGACGGGAATACAGAGCGGAGCCGCAAGACGCAACGTTTAACTGTTTCCTGCCAGGAACTCCTCTTCCTCTTCTCCCTCCTCTTCTTCCAAACTTCCCGATCAGCTGAGGTCTGATGAATCGCTGCAGGAGAGCCTTCCGTTCGCAGCAGACAAGAGAACGAGACCCAAGACCCGGTTCAGAGCTGCTCGGTGTCCATCACTGCTGGAAACCGTAGCTGCCTCCATCCGTCTGGAACGGTTGCTAGGCAACAGACTTCCAGGCTGAGGAACAGAGGAAGAGTTAGCTAGTCAGATATCCAGTCAGTCTTGGTTATTCAGGTCCTTCAAAAGTCTCCAGAACCTCCTGTGACCTGGTCCAGTTCTTCTCTGCAGCCCTTTGCGTCTAATCCAGGAAGTCGAGTCCAAATTTGAGACTAAATTTAGGCAGGATTTGTGAAAAACGGCGACATGTTGGCTGCTTACAAGAAGATGCTGATCTAGAGGATCACATCATCTGCTTCCTGTTGGGAACTTTCTACATCCTACTGGGAATGTCCTATATCCTGTTGGGAACTTCCTGCATCCCCTTGGGGAACTTCCTGCAGCCTGTTGGGAAACTTCCTACTTCCTACTGGGAACGTCCTATATCCTGTTGGAAACTTCCTGCAGCCTGTTGGGAACTACCTGCATCCTGTTGGGAACTACCTGCATCCCTCCCTTCCTGCATTTAAAAAAGGCTTTAAATGAGAAGATATCATTTTAAATACATGAATAAAAGTTATAATTGATGGTTCCAGGTAAATAGGTGGAGTTAATAGTCTGATGCTTGTTTAATGTTTGGTTGAAAAAGTCGAACTGTTTATGGAGTTATTGGATGAAACTTTGACCTCATCTATGATTGTAAAACTTTTACATTAATGGGAAGCTGCAGATTAAAAGCTGAAAAGTTTCTGGCATTTTTCCATTTCTATCATATTTTCCATAACTTCAGTTGTGTTTCTCTTGTGTTCCAGTCCGATTCTATGTCCTGTTTAGAGACGTCTTCATGCACTGGCCTAGTCAAAGTCCAGACTCAGCCTGATTTCAGTGGGAGGACCTTCAGAGAGCAGAGCGGAGGTAAAGTGAACCTCGGTTCCTCCACAGCCTCAGTTGGCTCTAAATGATGCAGCAGCTCCTGGCCAGCAGGTGGCAGCAGAGGAGCAGAAAGCGTTTCATCTGCTTATTCATTTAAATTCAACATAATTTATTCCCAAATGTGGATTCTGATTCAACGTGTTGACCTAAACAAGTGAGTCAAGTTATTATTTAGTCAACTGTAAGTGAATGGAAGTTGACCACCAGATCAGTTTACAGGCCTGAGCAACTCTGCAGAAGATGAAGCTCATCTCAGTTTCTCCTCCTCTGATCAGGTTGGAGTAAAAGACCTTCACATCTGGAGATAATCGGAAAACATTTGGAGCCATTCCGTGTCTCAGCAGACAGCGGATCAACAACACCTGACGTAAAGGAAGTGGTTTCATTTCTAAAGCACAGAGATGAAGGAGAACAACGATGGCTGCTCTCTGCCGTACCTGATGGAAAGTCATGTGACCAGGTCCTCAGACTCCTGGACGAAGAGCGAGAAGCAGCAGCTTTATCTCTGCTCCTCAGATTCAAACCTTCGTTCTTCTTCTGACTCCATCAGCTCCAGCTACGAGAACATGAGCCGTTCCCAGAGGCTTCCTGTCCGTTAGAAGATCCACTTCTAACGGATCCACTTCTGTTTACTGAATTTAAATTCACAAATTTCATATTTCTAAACGCCATTTGTGGACAATGGGAGCCGATCTTCCTCACCTGGTTCCATCACTTTCCCTATGAGTGGATCATCGTCAATGTCAAATTTATTGATATATCACTTTAAAAACAGGTGTAAAACTGCACTAAAGTGCTGCACAGGAACGACAATAACACAAATTGATAAAAACAGAGCATCAAACACTACTTCAAATAAAAACCAAAGAGAAACAATTTAAAATGATCCAGGCTGTTGGCAGATCTAACCTGGAAAGGTAAATTGTTCCATAGATTAGGAGCAACAACAGAAAAAGCCCGATCTCCTCTCCTCGTCAGTCGGGTCCGAGGAACTGTCAGTAATAGCTGATTGTTTGATCGGAGGGTTCTGGACACAGACTGGAACTTTAAAAGGTCCTGAATATAACGAGGAGCTAACCCATTTAAAACTTTAAAAGTTAATAAAAGAATCTTAAAATCTACTCGATAAAAGACGGGCAGCCAGTGTAAATTGGCCAGTATGGGCCTTATATGGTCACGCTTCCTGGTTCCTGTAATAAGCCGTGCTGCTGCGTTCTGGATCATTTGAAGTCGATGCATCTGTGATTTATCCAGGCCACTTTATAAAGAATTGCAATAATCCAAACGAGTTGTAATGAAGGCATGGACAAGTCCTTCAAAGCCCTTAAAACAAAAATAAGATTTGATTTTTGCTAAAATCTGCAGGTGATAAAAACTTGATTTAACGACAGAACTAACTTGTTTATCGAGCTTTAAAAAGCTATCAAAAGTAAAACCAAGATCCCTAGCTGAGGTCTGACAAAACCGAGACAAAGAACCGAGAATCAGATCTGAATCTGTAGTGAGAAAACTTTGACCAAATAACAAAACTTGAGTTTTACTTTGATTGAGGTGAAGAAAGTTTTGTTCCATCCAAGATTTGACTTCAGCTAAACAATCTATCAATACCTTTTATTTATTTATTATTTTTTTAATCTTTGATACTTTGTGTTTTAATTTTTGTACTTGCTGTAACATCAATTGCCCATGTGGGACAGAAATAAATAAATCTGAATCTGAAGATTCATTTTTACCATTTTGTGGACATATGAATCTGGACATCATCCACAGGGCAATGAAAGGAAACGTTAAATTTAAGGAAAATCTGACCAAGAGGCAGTAAATATAAAATAAACAAAATGGGACCTAAAATTGAGCCTTGGGGGACGCCGTACTTTAAAGGTTTGGCCCCAGAACAGCAGTGGTCAAGATGGACTGAGAAGGTTGTGTTTTCTAAATAAGATTTCTCAGGCCAACACAATGTGTTAATGTGTAGAAGCGAATCTGATGATCTATGGTGTCAAATGCAGTGCTCAGATCTAGAAGTAATAAAACTGCAACATCAAATCAACAGTTAAAATAAGATCATTATACAGTTGAAGCAAAGCTTCAGTGCTATGTGCAGCTTTAAACCCAGACTGAAATTTCTCAGTTATATTATTGTCTTTTAAAAACATTTTAAGCTGAATAAAAACTAATTTTTCAATTAGGATAAAAAGAGAGTTTGGAAATTGTATATATTATTATAACTGCAATCATCATCGTTGTTTTATATATTGTTGATAGGATTCAATTAATGGCTTATATGAATACTAATCATTATATTTGCTGCCTGTTTGCTCCTGGAATATGTGTTTCTTTTCAAAATGTTTTCAGGAGGTGATGATTGTGACAAATCGGAAGCAGATGGCCTGCAGCACGGTGATGGCTGCTATCCCTGTTTCTGGGTCTCTGGGTCATAGTTTGTGACCCAGAGGCCCAGAAACACAGGAACTGCAGGTAAGACCTCAAAAGGAATTTTCTTGTATTAGAATGGACTCTGTGTTTGGGTTTCCTGTTTGCCCCTCCCCGAGTTAACAGCTGCTACTCCATGTGACCAGGGTTCTCAAATTTCAATAAAAGGCAGAGCGGGGAAAAGAAAGAAGTTTGTTTTTCTGTTCTTTTATAAAAGAACCATCTCCCTCCATAAACCCAGCTCTGGGTTGATCCTCATCAAACCTTTAGGTAGAGCGGGTTCTCTTGAAGAGTCCCAGTAAACCCAGAGGAAACAGCGACTGAAGCTGCTGGCCGTCCTCGTCCTGCTGCTGATGGTCAACCTGCTCAGTGACCTCTTCCAGAGGATCATCGGCCCTGCAGAGGACGGATAAATATGGCCTCCATTAGGAACCAAATGAAATGTGTGAGCGGCTCGTGTTGAACCTCATTAGTCCAGCTTCGCTCTATAATCCGTTATTTAAATGAAGCGGCAGGTTTTTCCAGCAAAGCAGCAGTTTAATAAAAGTGTTGCAGCGTCTTTGGCACCTTTAGTTAAACTGGGGAGTTTTTCTTCTCCAGACTCAATTTGGTCATGAATTATTTATGAATATGCAGGATGAATGAGGATAAAAGAGCATTTCTGCAGCTTCCTCTCACAAATGCTAATAACACAGACTGATTAGCATGAGCAGCATCCTCCTCTCCTCTCAGCCCATTATGAGAGTCAGAATAATCAGGTCTGGTCCTCCAGCCGCTGGAGCAGAGGTCACAGAGATCGCTCCAGTTGATCTCTGACCACATTATTTTCTAAAAACCTCTCCAGATTTCCGCCAGCGAGGGAGACTCCATGTCTGGTCCTGGTCCAGTTCAGCCAGTACACACTGGACCCGGTCTTGTCCTAAAAAGGTTCCCTCCATGTGAGAAACAGGAAGAATATTGGAAGTTGTAAGGAACCAAGACGAATCTCGGGTCCTTCAATAGATCGGGCCACATAGACCCACGGAGACCTTTGGACTTGGACCCGAGGACCAGCAGGACCCTCACCCTACCAGACTCATGTCTCAGAAACAACCCATCTGGGGTTACAGGCATCAGCAGAGCCTACAAAGTTCTACTGGACCTTAGTCTGGTTCTGTTGAGCACTCCTGGCTTCAATCAGCCTGGACTTCAGGAACATCTCAGTGCCTGACCTTAGGTCAGAACCAGAGGTCCCCAACCTGGCCCTCCAGGTTTCACGTGTCTTCCTGCTGCTGCAGCCCCTGGAGGATAAAGCAGGTACTGCAGGTGTTCTGGAGAGGAGAACATCTAAAGCAGGACGGAGGGTTCACAGCTAACTTGGGCAGCTCTGGTCTACACTACGGTGTCCCTCAGGGCTCAAGCTTCGGACCAATTGTCTGAATACCACGGAAGAATTTAGAAAAGTGCAGCGCACAAAAAAAAGGGCTGTATAAAGCCGTGATCACGCATGTGGCAGCGCACGTTTCCTTTATAAATTGCAGCTGCTGCTCCGCCTGTCACCTCCATAAATACATCTTAATGTAAATTTGTTTAAATACCCAGAAGTCTGCCGCCACATGGGGCAGTAACCATGGCAACGTCATTGTTCATAGCAGCATAAGTATTTAGAATAATAATAATAATTAGATATTTTATTTAAAAGGTGCTTTCAGGGAACATAAGGTAACTTTGCAAAAATACAAATACATTTTAAAGAAAAAATAAAAATCCAAATAATAAAAAAGAAAATAAGGAGACGGTTCAGATCAGAACGTTCAGCCAGGATTTAAAGAGACAGAGTCGTAAACTGGACAATTATTTCAATAGTGGAATCATGTGCTGTTGCACATTTACACAATACAGATGCTTTCGCTCCCTAAAGGTGCAAAGCTGGGTCCACTGAAGGACAGCTGGACCGGACAGGTACCGGTACCAGCTTTAAGTCCTGCTCAGAGCTCAGAGTCTGGATTCATCTAAACACCAATAAACCAGCAGATCAATATGATCTCTGATCAATGGCTCCACGTTCTCCATCAGAGCCAAACATCCTCAGGTAGCGACTCACCTTGATGCCTGATCACCTAATCACACGTATTGATCCCCTTCAATAATCACACCAGTTTAGAGTCAATCTGCTGATCAATCCTGTTTCTTCTTTCAGTGAGAATGAAATGACTCCATCGATTTCTTACATCGTTCTGAGACAAAAACCGAGGAAATGTCTTTCTTACATTCTAGTGATGTTTTCACTAGTTTTGATTTTTTGTATTTTCTGATTGTCTGAAAATAAATGTGGTTCAGTTTCATCGTTTAAACAATAACATATTAAAATCATGAAAAACATCGGGTTTGATGCCTCTTGGGTTGAATAAAGACTTCAGTGAGTTTTGATGTTTTGTAGTTTGACATTCACAGAAATAATTTGTGTGGCTGCTGCAGTTTCACATGAGGAAAAAATGTGCATATATTTACGCAAACTTTGACACCAAGTAAATTTTTATACATGCTGACTTGTATAAAAAGCATGGTGCCGCAAATTTTTTATGCATGAGGCCCCAGATGACCTCTGACCCGCTGAAATTTTCTTCATTTTTAGATTTGAGACTTTGACCCCATCCAATCACTGAATAAATGTTTAGAACAGATAAATGTGTGGATGTGTCAAAACTTTCTCCAGCTGAACAGAAACAAAACTGAAGTTATTATTTTTGGACCTAAAGAGGAACAATCTAGAGTTATAGATCTAGAGTCATAGATCTAGAGTTATAGATCTACAGTCATAGATCTAGAGTTATAGATCTAGAGTTATAGATCTAGAGTCAATGCACAGCTTCAGTTTTTACAACTAAAAACCAGCGATCAGCCCGAAACCTGGGAGTAGTGATGACCTCTGACCTTAACTGGGAGTAGTGATGACCTCTGACCTTAACTGGGAGTAG
>CAEGAD010078796.1:0-22120 GCA_903067055.1 Poeciliopsis paucimaculata | reverse complement strand
ATGATGGTTATCATGGTGATGATGGTTATGATGGTTATCATGTTATCATGGTTATGATGGTTATCATGGTTATGATGGTTATCATGTTATGATGGTTATGATGGTTATCATGGTTATGATGGTTATCATGGTTATGATGGTTATCATGTTATGATGGTTATCATGGTTAAGATGGTTATCATGGTTATGATGGTTATCATGTTATGATGGTGATGATGGTTATGATGGTTATCACGGTTATGATGGTTATCACGGTTATGATGGTTATGATAGTTATGATGGTTATCATGGTGATGATGGTTATGATGGTTATCATGGTGATGACGGTTATGTTATGATGGTTATCATGGTTATCATGATGATGATGGTTATCATGGTGATGATGGTGATGATGGTTATCATGGTTATGATGGTAATCATGGTGATGATGGTTATCACAGTTATGATGGTTATCATGGTTATGGTTATCATGTTATGATGGTTATCATGGTTATGATGGTTATCATGTTATGATGGTTATCATGTTATGATGGTGATGATGGTTATCATGGTGATGATGGTTATCATGGTGATGATGGTTATCATGGTTATGATGGTTATCATGGTGATGATGGTTATCATGTTATGATGGTTATGATGGTTATCATGGTTATGATGGTTATCATGGTGATGATGGTTATCATGGTGATGATGGTTATCATGGTTATCACGGTTATGATGGTTATCACGGTTATGATGGTTATCATGGTTATGATAGTTATGATGGTTATCATGGTGATGATGGTTATGATGGTTATCATGGTGATGATGGTTATCATGGTTATGACGGTTATGTTATGATGGTTATCATGGTTATCATGATGATGATGGTTATCATGGTGATGATGGTTATGATGGTAATCATGGTGATGATGGTTATCATGGTTATGATGGTTATCATGGTTATGAGGGTTATCATGGTTATGATGGTTATCATGGTGATGATGGTTATCATGGTTATCATGGTTATGATGGTGATTATGGTTATGATGGTTATCATGGTGATGTTGGTTATGATGGTTATGATGGTGATGATGGTTATCATGGTTATGATGATTATCATGGTTATGATGGTGATTATGGTTATCATGGTGATAATGGTTATCATGGTTATGATGGTTATCATGGTGATGATGGTTATCATGGTTATGATGATTATCATGGTTATGATGGTGATTATGGTTATCATGGTGATGATGGTTATCATGGTTATGATGGTTATCATGGTGATGATTGTTATTATGGTTATGGTGGTTATGATTGTTATTATGGTTATGATGGTTATGGTGGTTATCATGGTGATGATGGGTATGATGATCATGGTGATGACGGTGGTGGGCTTCCTCACCGTCTCTGCAGGCCTGTCCGTCCTCCAGCATCTGGACTCCGGTGGGACAGGCGCAGCGGTAGAAGGGCCGGGTGGGGGACAGCAGGCAGAGGTGGGAGCATCCCGCGTTGCCATGGGAGCAGGGGCTGCTCCGCGCTGCAAAACGTTGACATGGAAACGGGTCAGAACTGGCCGGGAGGAGAGTGCAGCAGGTCTAGACGGGTCCAGATATGCAACAGACACAGTCGATACGAGACCCTGCAGGCGGCTGAGACTCACAGACGGGTTGCCTCTTGGGGCTGAAGACGTGGAGGTCCATCGGGGAGAAGATGTGGGAGTGGACGATGCGCTGCTCCCGGCCCGTCTGCTTCCTGCAGGAGTGGATGGAGTGGGTGTTCCAGTCCGTCCAGAACAGAGTGTCCTCGTACAGGGTGAGGGCGAAGGGGTGAGGCAGCTCCCCTTTAACCACCACCTCTCTGCAACACAGCACACACATCAGAGCGGGTACGGGCCCGGCAGAACCGCCTCAGACCCCTCAGCTGGTACCTGGAGGAGCCGTCCAGGTTGCAGCGGTGGATGAAGTTGTGCTTGGCGTCGGCCCAGTAGAGCTTCTGCTGGCCGTAATCGACCGTCAGCCCGTTGGGCCAGTGGATGTCCTGGTCCACCAGCAGGGACCGGTTGGTTCCATCCATCCCGGCCCGCTCGATCTTTGGGACCTCGCCCCAGTCCGTCCAGTACATGAACCTGAGGACGACACACAGCTGAGACCATGGGGACAACCCAGAACCAGAACCACCGGGACCGTTTCCTTCACATCTGATGAATAGAAACGTGGTTCTGGTGCGACTCCTCTCCAGATACTTCCAACCCCCCCAGCAGCAGCAGAACCATCTGGACTCACCCTCGCTCTGGGTCCAGGGCGATGGCTCTGGGTTGGTCCAGCTCCTGCCAGAACAGAACCTTCCTCAGCGACCCGTCCAGCTCGGCCACCTCGATCCGGTTGGTGTCTGAGTCGGTCCAGTACAGCTTGAGGCCCAGCCAGTCGCAGGCCAGGCCATCCGGCGCGGCCAGGCCCGGCACCACGGTCTGGGCGGCGCCGGCGCCGGTCCGGTTGAAGGAGGTCCGTTTGATGGCCTCCTCGCTGACATCGCTCCAATAGATGAGGCCCTGGGCGTAGACATAATCCACGGCGGCGGCGTCCTCCAGGCCGCCCACCACCACCGTGGCGTTGGCCTTGTCGCGCGCGGCGTCCACCAGGCGCAGGTCCCGTCGGTTGGCGTACAACAGCAGCGGCTCGCCTGGTGACACACAAGAAGTGTGAGCAGGGAGACAGGAAGTGCAAACAGAACCAGAACCCGGTTTCAGAACAAATGAAGAACGAATAATTACTGCAATAAACCAAAATATTGTTTGGAGGCCATTTTAAGTAGAGATGTGCGATATATCAGCATCGGTTTCGGTCCGATAAATCAAACTGAGCCGATATGAACAACAGATTAACTATTATTAATTATTTTCTTGTTTTTTGTTTCTGGTCATTTTTTCCCCAAAAGTGTCGAAACGGAAGTGAAATACGCATAATACCTATAAATACTAGTTATCGGCCATAGCAGCAATATTAATATTAATATCAGTGCATCCCTAATTTTAAAGAAATATACTGATGAAAGCATAATAATGCAAGTTTTCCTAAGGTTTAATTTTGTAAAAAGAAAAAGTATAATATGTTTTACTATTATAATAATAAAAGAGGCAATAAGAGCCATTTATGATTGAAACCAAACATATTTCTGCTTCCTTTGGACTCCAGTTTAATTTACACTGCTCACAATAACTGCATTTAGTCAGACTATATCCTAATTTATTGATAATCTCATTAAACACACATCATAAAAGGTAGTAGAATAATCCTGACATTACAGACGGTTCTGTATTTTTATCTTTCACCTGAATTTACTGAGACAATAAGAATTTGCCTCAGTAAATTCTTATTATAGTAAGAAATTTATCACAATAAAAGACAAACAGCATGATAGATGTACAACTTTATATCCAAAATAAACAAAAAACAAAGCAACCAAAAACAAAAAATAAAGCAGAGTGAGAATAAGTTATCTGCCAGTCCAGTTCCTCCTCAGAAGTAAAACTGGATCTTTGGTACCAGGAGATTTCAGCACCAATAAAGTTATTCAATAAAATAAGAGAATATTTCAGCTTAGTGTTGGAGTCTAAAAAGAGCAGCTCATAAACTGAGCGATCCATCAGAACCACCAGAACCGGCCTCTGAAACTGTTTTAATTTAGGAAAATGTGGAAAAACCCAAAATTCCCAAAAATGGCAGAACCTGGAGGCAGCAGGTGTTCCTTCCAGCATAACTGAAGCACGGTGGAGGTTCTGTCATGCTGAGAGGCTGCAGCAAACCAGAACTAGCAATATTAATATCAGCTGTCTGCTTCTTTAAATCCAAAGGCCCTGGATTTAAAGAAGGGTTAGACAGTTTTTGTATTTCCACCAGGATTCCCTGGTTCCTCCTGGTTTCAGACAGAAGACAGACAGAAGCATGTCTGTTTCTGAGGTTTTCCAGGGAATATTTTCTGGACTTCCTGTGATTCCACTGTGCATTAAAGCTAATGGAGCTGATGATTCCCAGCTGAGGTTTTCCTGTTTTCTTCCAGGTTTCCCATCAATCTGCAGGTTAAGGATGAATCTCCATACCTGGAGAGTTTTCCAGGGAAGCATCCAGTCTGAGTTGCTCTGTTGGAAAACTGATTTTTCTCTGTAGTAATATTTGGATCATAACCAGAACCTACCCTAGTTAACCAGCTGAAAGGCAGCTAGCTAGTTGCTTAGTTGGTTAGCAGCTACAATCTGTTAGCTTTGATGCTAACTAGCTTCAATAGCTCCTGTTGTTGTTTCCCACATTCCCCCTCTGCTCCAAATAATCAACCCAAACCCCCGAATCCAACCAGAACCAGAAACAGACTCCACATCCCGCCCAGAACCGGAACCTACAACTAGACTTATGAGCAGAATTCCCAGGAAAAAGTCTTTTCCAGAACAAGCTGGATGTTAGCTAGAAGCTAACGCTAGCAGGCCCTGGAAATCTAAACACAAAACCCGAATCCATCTGGAACCCCGCCACCCTCGGTCCAAACAGATAGAACCTCCAGAACCAGAACCTTACCTGAGACGAGCCAGCAGGAACCCAACAGCAGCAGGATCCGAAGACACATTCCCATCTTTCTCCCGATCCTGGGCCCAGCCGCCGCGGATCCTCAGCGGAGGATTCCCAGCATTCCCATCATGGCTGCGGCCGCTTCTTCTCAACAAAAACGCTCCGCTCCCGTTCGGTTCCGATCAGACTCGGATCCTTCCAGCTTCCATCACACGCTTCTGTTCGCTTAAGAGTCCGATCCAAAGTCTCATATCGTCCCACAGGATCGTCGGTGTCGCTCCGCTGCCAGAAGCCGCTTGTGCTCCTCCTCCTCCTCCGCTTTCTATTGTTGTTCTGCCGCACACGGACTGCGCACTGCCGCAACAAAAACACCGCAAACCGCGCGGAACCGCAGAGACCTGCGCATCCGGTCCGAACCACCAGGAGGGACTACTTTATCTCCCCCAACTAGCTCTGAAAACAGGCAGGAAAAACCGCGGGGGGCCGCAGCGCTTCAGAAACACCTGGAGCCGAGAGCTGGGGGCCATAACAGGTGGGGGAGGGGAGACCGCGGGGGCCAACCACGAACATGAAGGAGGGAGAGACAGTGATGGTTTTATCTGTTGTGTGAAATCGACCCGCAGCATGATGCTGCCACCTCCATGCTTCCCTGCAGGACTGCACTTCAACTTCCGCCTTTTTTCTCCACATGTAGCGAAGCTTCAGGTCTGCCAAGGATTTACAAACCAATCCAGATGTTTTTCTGCTCTGACTTCACTGAGCGGCCATGTTGGAGCTGGACTCCCTCACCTCCAGAACCCGCCCAGAACCCGTCCGTCTCAGTTATTTAGCTCCACTTTATGGGTATCGCAACTTTCTGTGTGTTTGCAGTGGCATTAGGGCCATTATAAATAGAAAAAATAAATTTCACCAAAAAAAATCTGACATTTTGAGATTAAGCTAAAATATATTTATATATATATATATATAAAATTATATAATTATAATTATATAGAAAATTCTCTATATATAAATATATACATATATATATATATAGATATATAAAAGTCTGGAAAAACCCTAACAATTTTCTTTTGAACCTTATGGCCCATATTTAGCTCCATAGAAATCTACTCTATTTCTTTTTTTTCTACTAACCCTGAACACCTGGATGATTTAGTCCGTAGAGAAAACAGGAGATAAAAATTCAAAAATCACATTTTTTTAATCTTTACAACAAAACATTAAATTCAAAGTTATGTGAAAGCATCACTTGACAAAACGGCACCAAACATCACCATCCATGTCGAGTATTAGAGTAAAACTGAAACGTGACCAGCCCGCTGCTGCCCCCTGCTGCAGAGGTGCCGCAGCAGCAGCCTGTCTGAAACACACACCCAGTAAAATGTGTTTATTATAAGAAAATAGTGGCGGCCATTTTCCTCTGAGCTATGAAAACCAACCAGGAATATGTACAGCAGCTGATTATCAAAAACACACAACACAGTAGTGCATCAGTTTATAAAGGATTGGATCCACGGCGGGAATCCTGGTGGAAATACAAAAACACACAGTGGATATGACATCTACAGTGAACCTGCGGGTTCAAAGGTCACCACAGGCCCAGAGGACATGCAGGAGCGTGCACAACGAGTTCTGATCTGCATCTGGAGTCTCCGCTTCAGAGGCTTCCTGAGAGGCGCTGGGGGGAGGGCGGTATTGCTGTAGGGTCTTTAGGGAACCCGGAGGAACCAGAGAGAACCCAGAGGAACCTTGAGGAACCAGAAGAAACCTGGAGGAACTAGAAAGACCCAGGAGGAACCCAAAGTAACCCAGGAGAACCAGGAAGAACCTGAAGGAACCCGGGAGAACCAGAAGAAGCCAGGAGGTCATCACAGGTTCACGTCTAAAGGTTGTGCTGCGACCCGGTGGAGCAGGAAGAGTTGAATCAGAACCAGGATCCATCATGGCGGTGAGCTGCTGCTGGATCACCTGGCAGGTAAGAAGCTCATCATGCTGGAGAAAGCAACACATCTTCAGATAGAACCGACCTCACTGACCATCATGTTCATATTCAGTATGAGTCCTCCGAACCGGGCCGGTTCCTCTCGCTCAGTCCAGATGGTTGGACCGGATTGGGTTTGGAAGAACCTGGAGCTTCCAGCTGCTCTGGGTTGTGGGTTCACTGATCTCCTGCCAGTTTTAGATGATTTCCAGCTCCAACACGCCTGAGGCAGTTAATCATCTCCTCCCGGATCATCATGTTTTCTCATGCTATGTCTAGAATGGCCACCAGAGGGCATCAGCAAGCAGAGCGCCGGAGCGTCCGACAGTCAGGACAGCGAGGAAACCACCGAGCATCACTGTGACTAGCTTAGTTGGTCAAAGTGCATAACTAGTGATCCCAGATTCCCAACTAGCTACATTACAATCACCAAACTCACAACTGTTTTATTAAAGTAAAATAAAATAAAAACACAAATTAACCACAATTTCAGGACTTGGTTGAGGTGTTCGCAGCGAACATTACCACTATTGGAAGCTAACTGCAACGCTGTTAGCAGCTGACTGTAACTTTGGTGGCAGTTAATTTAAACGTGTTAGCAGCTAACCTGCTAGCCAGTATTCTCACAGTGATTAAAATGGTTGCTAATCCTCCAGGTGGGTTAGTGTCGGAGGTTTCTTCACTGGGTCGTGTCCATCTACTCAACAGGCCAACCAAGGAACTATTTGTCTTCTTATTTCAAAATAAGAGTCCAAACATACATAAAGGAAGTCAAGGTTCATATCTGGGGCTGATCAAAATATTAAATAGCTTAGAGTTGTTAGTCCCATTTTGACAGGAGACAGGAGGTTTCTTGTCTTTTAACCGTTTTTGTCACGATGATGCCCTCTGGTGGCCACTGTACATGTGGCAGCTAAATAAACAATTTCTGTGTTCACATCAGAGCATTCCCTCTGGAATCGGAACTGGTTTTAGCAGTATATTTATCAGCAGTAAATTCAGTAATGTTGGTTAGTTTAAGATTTCTTTAAATCACTGAAATGAACGTAGAGAGGTCTTCAAAGCTCTGATGTTTGGAAAACTTTTCAGTTTTGGTTCCTTTTCAGAAATGAACAAATATTTTTATATAAATTTCAAATGTATTAATAATTTAAGGTACATTATTCAGAAATTTTAATATTTCCAGCTTAACACTAATAATCCTAAGTGCAGTAACATGCGGTCAAGTGAGGAGAGCCTCAGCTGTCATCATGGAAAAATAATATATGATAAAATAATTTATATTGCTATTTTCACCCTGTGGTTTGTACTTTAAAGTATTTATTTTTCATTTAGCTTAACCAATTCTCATGATTTATTTTTCAAAATCGCCAAATTTTCCCATTTTCCCATTCAAATGCTCAGCAGGTGAAGCAGCAGGAAGCCGAGCCTCACCTGGATTGATCAACCTCAGGCTCAGCGCTGGCTGCCATTATATGAGAGCAGCTCCTCTTGTCTGAACGCCGCCAATAAAATGGCTAAAAAACATTTAATATATGAACTGATTTTCCATAGTCTAGCTCATGTATATAACGTACAGTGTTCTTGTCACCAACTGTGTAAAGTGTTTCGTGCTGAACAGCAATCAGAAACCAGAGAACAGACTGGAGGTGAGGCAGGCAGTTCTCTGGCCTCATGCCAGGGGGCGCTCATGATCCCAGACACTGAGACTCCATACTGCAGAGGAAGAGACAGTAACAGGAGCTAGCCTTGGAGCTAGCCTTGGAGCTAGCCTTGGAGCTAACCATGAAGCTAGCCATGGAGCTAGCAATGGAGCTAACCATGGAGCTAATCATGGAGCTAGCAATGGAGCTAACCATGGAGCTAGCAATGGAGCTAACCATGGAGCTAGCCACGGAGCTAACCATGGAGATAGCCACGGAGCTAACCATGGAGCTAGCCACAGAGCTAACCATGGAGATAGCCATGGAGCTAACCATGGAGCTAGCAATGGAGCTAACCATGGAGCTAGCAATGGAGCTAACCATGGAGCTAGCCATGGAGCTAACCATGGAGATAGCCACGGAGCTAACCATGGAGATAGCCACAGAGCTAACCATGGAGATAGCCATGGAGCTAACCATGGAGCTAGCGATGGAGCTAACCATGGAGCTAGCAATGGAGCTAACCATGGAGCTAGCCACGGAGCTAACCATGGAGATAGCCACGGAGCTAACCATGGAGCTAGCCATGGAGCTAACGATGGAGATAGCCACGGAGCTAACCATGGAGATAGCCACAGAGCTAACCATGGAGATAGCCACGGAGCTAACCATGGAGATAGCCACGGAGCTAACCATGGAGCTAGCCATGGAGCTAACCATGGAGCTAGCGATGGAGCTAACCATGGAGCTAGCCATAGAGCTAAAACGGTTTTTCCTTTGCTGTGGAGCATAAAATTAATATCATCTACATGTCCAAGTCTGTTTGAGGTAACGGAGTTATTCTATGGCTGCAGCAGGTTATGGATGTAGAAGAATTGTCTTTTTACCCTCCGGCGTGAAATCTCCCTCCGTAAACAATAACATGCAGGGTCTGTATCTGTAAATATGATTATGATTACGTCAGTGCCTCACCAGCTATGAACCTCACCGCATGTCACTGCCGAAGTGACAGTAACTGAATTAACAGAAAAACAGATGACATCTAGTGGTGGTTATTAGAACTGCACAGGCCAGATCAATGAACCGATCAGAGATCAGATCACTGATCCAGTTTAAAAACCTAATTAAACCAGATCTGATTTAACTAGTCTGTAAATTTCATTTGTAAAATCCTTAAAAACTACTGAACACAGTCTCTCCGTCCATGCCAAGGGGCGGGGTCTATCTCTGTGGCCAATGGAGAGTCAGGGGCTTCAACAGCCGAGTCCGACCAATCAGAGAGCAGGATTCTCTGACTTCATAAACAAAGTGTGAGCAGACGTTCAGAGTTGTGCAGCTAATACTTAAACAACCTTAAATAAAGCAGAAATGTTGGATTCTACTGTTAAATCTCATAGTGCAGGTCGTTGAGCTCCAGTCTGGTGTAATGGCGCCGGTCGAAGGACTCCATGGCCTTCCGGCCGCCCATCGCCAGAGCCAGCGTCAGCACAGCCAGCGCCAGCACCATGAAGGCCACCACGCCGCCCTTCAGCGCCCCCTGGGCCGCCTCCGCTTTCCCCCGGCTGGAGCTGGAGTTCAGGGGGGGGTGGCCCGGTTGGAGGTCGGGCTCTGACTGGACTGGGTTTTTGGGAATGAAGATCAGACTTGGCGGTTGAGCTGTCACTGTGGTGGTTGGCTCGGTGGTGGTTGGAGGAAGGGTGGTGGTGGTGGTGGTGGTGGGGAAGGTGGCTATAGTCGTTGGGGTTGTACTGGTTGTACTGGTGGTTGGAGCCACAGTGGTGGTTGTAGCTGAAGTTGTAGTTTCTAGAACACTAGTATGTTTATCTTCTACCTCCTTCCTTCCTTTTTCAGCAGGAAGTGATGTCATGGAGCTGGGAGCTGTTTGGGTAGTGGTGGTAGTGGTGGTGAGGACTGGATGGGATTTTCCTTTCTTGGTGGTTTTGTTTTGCTTCTTGCTGGTTTTGCTGGGTTTTCTGGTGGGAGAGGATCCCATGGTGGTGGTTGTAGTGGTGTTGGTGGGTGGAGTATCTGCAGGCTCTGTGGCAATGATGATGACGGGTGGAGAAGGTTCTGGGGTGGAGTGCAGTGCCTGGGCGGTGGTTGGTGTGCTGGTTGTGCTGGTGGGCTGGCTGGTGGTTGGTGCTGATGTGGTAGAGGTGGAGGTGCTGGTAGTATGGAGTATGGTTGTCATGGGAACAGGTCTCAGTGTGGGTGGATGACTTAAACCTGAGCAGGAGAGAAGAAAGTTGAAGTGTTGTGACATTTTGGCCACAAGAGGGCAGCAGAGATACAGAATTACTTCTGCTGATCTGTTTATGGAAGACCATAACTGCCATGAAAGACAAAAAAAGTCCAAAAGCAAGCCATAATTCTGACATAAATCCTCATAATTTTAAAAATCAAGTCAATTTTGAGTTTTAAAGTCACAATTTTGAAGTAAAAAGTCTTCATTTTGGAAAAAAACAACAATATTGATAAGAAGTTATACTTTTGAATGTTAAAGTCATAATTCTGCGTTGTAAAGTAAAAATTTTGAGACAGTCATAATTTTGAAAAGAAAAAAAACAAGGCATAATTCTGAGAAAGAAAGTCAAAATTTGAATTTAAAAGTCATAATAAAAAGTCAAATTTTTACATATAAAGTCATAATTTCATACTTTAAAGTAAATCATTAAATTTAAAGTCAGAATTTTAGGAGCATGACTTTCTCTCTCAAAATTATGACTCTGAAAGTCAAAATTATGAGAATTATTCTGAAAATTATTATATTTATTCTCATAATAAAGGCTTAAAAGTTGGTGATTGGGACTTTCTGTTGGGCTTTTATGTTTTCTTTCATGGCACAGATGGGCTTCCATACAGGTGAAACAGAAAAGCAGCAGACCTTTGTAGATGTCGCTGGTGTTGCTGCCCTCAGCGACTTTCATCAGAGGACAGTCCGACTCGGTGGGACAGTGGAACAGCAGGCAGTGTTTGTTGGCTTTGAACACGGCCATGTTGCACCGAGCGCCTTCAGAAAACAGAGCACAGCTGGCACTTCAGCTCACTGAACACTAGATGGCAGTAATTGTTGCACATTGAACCTTTAACTGATAGTAAACACAGTCAACCTGCTATGCTGCTGGTCCACCAGGCTCAGCCGGGTCACGGTACCAGAACACTTTCTGGTTCATAGTGAAAATGATCTGAGTTAAATTCTGCTTAAATTCAGTTTATGGTCAAATGGTAAAATGAAAAATCTGCAGATGGGGAAATGTTTTATCCTTTTAACAGAGGTTGGTTAACGGAATATTTTCTGTATTTGACAGGTTATAATTTACCCCCTGAGCTGGTGAACATGGTCAGACGTTATAGACTTTATGCAAAGAGTTCATGGCAGAAGCAACTAAAATCAATCAATAAAAAAATTCCTTTGTGAACATCATCTCATGGGCTCTGATCTAAATGTGTCTTTCTGAACCAGAGCTGACCGGACGCTTTGGAGGTTCTGGTTGGGAAGAGCATTAAAAACCATTAAAATGAGGCCTTTAATTCCAGAGTCCAGTTCATACAGACCAGTGAAATGTTGTGTTAATCCATTTATAGTCTAAACAGAGGAGCTGGCAGTTTACCTTGAGGAAATAAATAAAGGTGCAGAAGTTAAATAGACTGTAACATGCACAGTTCGCTGCAGAAACAATGCGGACGCTGCCAAGAGTTAAACTCAACTCGTTTTAACAGATGGAGCTGAAAGACGTGACATCTGGACAAAACCGAAAAATAAATAAATCCTTGTAAACGCACACAAACAAACGGCGCAGGGAAGAAAAAAGTTCAATCAGACGGATCCAACTGACCGATGAACCAGCGCAGGTTTCTCTGTAGATGCAACCAGGAGGAAATAGTGACCCTGGTTCTGATGCGTTCAGACCGCAGCAGGAGAAGTGCTGCTAATTTAAGTTCAGTTGTTTAATTTGATAAATTATTGGGGCCGGGTTAGGGTCAGGGTCAGTCTGTGGTCAGGGTCAGTCTGTGGTTAGGGTTAGGGTCAGTCTGTGGTTTTTGTCACTACGGAGAAAACGTTTGATGCATTTATCTGGTTTTTGTGTGATGGAATCTGGACTCACTGTTCTAGTAGGTGAATATTAGCCGAACCGCATAAAAAGGTGGCTAAATATCTTGATGTTAATATGATTATAATTTGACGGGTAAAAATAGAACTGACTGATTTTTTTTAATGTTGTCAGTCAAAATGACGGAGAACAAAAAGTCCAGCAGAACCTCTGCCTTTAAATATCAGAATAATGGATCACTGCAGGCCTGGTTCTGATGAAACCACCCGGTCCAAGTCAGAAGCTCTGGCCGCCATCTCTGCTCGGAACAGATTCCTTAAAGGGACAGTATCATGTAAAATCAACAAATGTTTTTCATTCATCAGGAACAAACCTGCACTGTTGCTTTGATTCTTTAATGCAAATCCTTTAATCTCCATGGCAACCGTTCAGCTGCCCAAAACGCCTGGATGGACCTAGCCCCGCCTTCGAGGCTTAGCCCCTCCCCCACTCAGCTCCTTCAGGCTAGCCAGCAGCAATTAGCAAACATCTGCTGAGGTCCTTATAGGAGCTGCTGCTCAGAGCAATGCAGGTAAAACCGTTAAAGGGTTAATAGAGGAGCCATGTTGGATTACTTCCTGGAGGCGGAGCTTCAGAAAGAGAAGGAACTTCTTAAAGAGACAGAGGCCCAATGTCAAGAGGTCAAATCAGAAAAAAATTTTTTTTTACTCATATTTAATATATACAGAATTTTCCTACAGCTGAAGGTAACATAGTTACTGATTAAACTATAAAATGGCTGAAAACAGAGAATCCCTCCCCTTTAAATGGGACAGATTTCTGACCAGAACCAGTCCGGACCAGCGGTTCTCCTCCTCAACGGCTCAGGCTCGGTCCAGTTCCAGCATGAAAACACTGATGAAGCAGAGGAGATAACCAGCAGTTCTGATCTGGTACCGGGTTCTGATCGGGTCTCACCTGTTCGGACCTCTTCGGAGCAGCAGGCCAGGACGCAGGCCCGCTCCGTCTGGGCTGTCCGGGCCATCATGGCCGCCGCGTCCCGGCTCAGCGCCGCTCTGACGTTGACGGCGGCGCCCTGATGCTGCCGGGAGAAACACTTCTCTGGTTCCAGAGCTGCAGCAGGAAGTGACATCAGCAGCATCACGACGAGCAGCCCGGGCAAAGGTCGGAGGTCGGCCGGGGGAGTCATGGCTGTGGAGTGTCAGCTGAGATCACAAAGGCCTCAAAACGGATCCAGTGGAGGTTCTGGAGAGGAAGAACAGAATGCGGTGAGTTCCTCTGGAGGTTCTGGAACCGACAGAAAACATCCTGCAGCAGCTGCAGCTCCTTCCTCCTCGGCGCTCAGATGATGTTCAAATGCTCGCCGTCCCAGATCTGTCCCCTCCTCTGCTCGGCGCCACAAAGAGAGCTAAATCGGACCCGGACAAAGGAGGAAAATAGAAATCTAAAAATGGATCTGCTCCTGAAGGAGGAGGATCCATTTTTAGATTCCTTCATCGAGGTCAGGAAACAAACCAGGCTGAGAGGTAGAACGGAGCAGAACCGGGCCGGAGTCAGAGTTCTGCTGCAAAAAGACGAGTCGTGTTCTGGATCAGCCAGAACTCAGAGACCTGCCAGGTCCAAACAGAACCTGCACAGAACCTAACAGGACTGGAAAGAAATAGCCAGAAAAACCCAGTAGAACCAGAACTCACCGGAATCTCAGCTGTGTGTGTCCAGAGTCCGGTCAGCAGAACTTTGACCTCTTAGCAGCATGGTTCCTCTAATCAGAACTTCCCAGCAGCTGATAACATTTGGAGCAGAACCGCCCAATCCAGAACCTGTTGGGTTCTAAGATTAACCGGTTCTGATCCAATCACACTCTGGGCTTTATCAGTTCTAACTTCATCAAAAGAGCAGGTTCCGGTTCCGGTTCTGTATTCTCAAACCATCAGCAGTAGAGGTTCTGGTTCTGGTCACTTCTGAAACTCTCCTCAGATTGATGTTTGAACTGAAACCCGGTGTTCTGGTTCTGATCCAGTTCCGTGAGGCCTGAAGTCTTCCACAGAACCCAAGATTGGGTTTAGCCCACCAGAACCACAGTTTCACCACTTTACTCATTCATTTATAAATGTAATGTTACAGTTTGAAACTACATATTCGCTCGCAAACAGTTAAACTAACTGGTTTATTATGTAGTTGCAAGTTAAGCTAAATATTTAAATCTTTAGCTAAAAATAATTAAAAATCACTGGCCAGAAATAGACTACCAAAATAAAAGCTGGGTCTTCTGAAACGTCCGGATTCAAATCGCTTCATGTCGCCTTTTTATCGTCTTTCTTGAACATTTGTTCTGAAAACAGGATGAGCCGATTTTAAGGTACTACAGACGTTAACCAACCGATCCACAGCAGCAGAGATGAACCGATTCAGTTGGATCCACTTCCGGTTATCAATAATCGATCAGCATTAAAGCTACTTGGCTCCAAACTAAATATTTAGCTTGATAACTTGTTGTTAAGCTAAGCTTGTTGATTAAATATTCAGTTTGAAACATTTATAAATAATTAATGAACATGTAGTAATAATACTAGCCCTGACCTGAGGGCCCCTCATGGGGCCCATTTTATGTGGTACCACACAGAAGTTAAAGGTGGGACAACAACATGTTAGCTGGTCTTTTCCAGCTTCCTGCCCATTGGTGGGTTTCATCACATGTTCTATGGGGTCAATATGGAAGCAGCCGGTCCCACATGGGGCCCATTTCAGGAGGAATCAGCTTAGTTCACTAAGAAAATGTAAATATAACAGCTGCAAACACGTAAACAGGAAATCCCCCTGATTGGACCCAAACCTGCTATTGTTTCCTAAACGGGTCGATTGATTTCTAGGCCACCCTAAGGTACCCAAACAGAACTTAAATATGGGTCCCAAACAGGCTCTGTGTATCTTTACCAGGTTTGACCTCATTACTGATGGCTTTTCAACCATTACACAGTACTGGGCCCAGTAAGGAGCCGGTGGGTATCATGGGGCCCACCCCTATGGGTCCCACAGTGGCTATGAACTGAACCGAGTCAATCTGGACTTTGGAAATAAAAGCCCAGGATCTCTAGCAGTTCCAGACTCTCAGACCTTATGGGTCACATGGTGGCTGAACTGGTTTTACTGGTAACCGGTGTGAAACCAGTTCAGTGTGAGTGAATCGGTTCTGGATCTCTGCTGTTTATGTTCAGAAAACTGGATGTTTCCGGATTGTGGAAATATATAACAACCATTTTTTTAAAAATCCCGACCACAGCGCGTTAACTGGTTCTACTGGTTCTACTGGTTCCGATAAGCGACACAAAGCGGCGGTACCTGAGCGGTCAGCGGGGCTCCGTTCAGCTCAGCCCGGCCTCCATCGTCCTCCGGCGGTCAGTGTGGGGGCGGATGGGTCGGTGTTTCACTGCAGGCTGGAGGAATTCAGCGGGTCCAGTTCACCAGAACCAGAACCAGTTCAGTCCCTGTTAGCGGCCTCAGCCATCCCAGGACGACATGTTGGGAACCAAATGCGGGAACGAGGGAACGCGAAGAGCTGAGCGGATGAAAGGAGCAGGAGGAGGAACCAGCGGAGGGAAGCAGCAGCAGGACCCGCTCAGAGAGCCTGGAAGGCGGCCAGCAGCTGCTCTCTGCCTCCGGATGCTGGTGCGCAGGATCCGCTGCTGCTCTCCTCAGTCTGACCCATTTTAGTCTTTGTCCTCTGGAAGGGGGAGGGAAGAGCCTGCAGCCCCAGTCTGAGCAAAACAAGCCCCGAAAATAACAAACACTCACATCAATTATTACTGTCAAGACGCTTTATGGTCCTCAGATGCAGAGGACGAACATTAAAGTTTATTAATCAGACGAGCTGATCAATAATTAAAGATCTGATGGAGAAAACATCTGAAAGAGAAGATGGTCTCCATGTAGAAACCAGTATCTGCTGTATGGAAAGCCGTTAGAGCATTAAACACCCGCTGCATACAGGGCCGGCCCCAAATCCCACGGGCCTGAAACAGAACCTGATCTGGGCCCCCGAAGAGCATCTGGGGACCAGAATTACAAATTATCCAAGGCTGTAAATGTTCCAGTGCTTAATATTATGAACATTAAATCCTGTCCCCATTCATGTCAACAGTAACAGCCAATAAGCCCAGGAAGGTTTTGTTAGCTGGAAGCTAACTGAACATCACCATTAAACTTACTAGTTTACCAACTAAATATTTACAGTCTAAATATTTAGTTAGCAAGCTTTAGCTCCAAAGTAAATGTTTATGGGACTTGCTGATGAGAGGAAGTGGATTATCACAATAAAAGCTGGAGTTCATTCTGAATCCTGTGATGCTAATGACATCACTGTCTCTGAATGATCACACCGTTTTTAAAGAAGTTCGGAAAACCCAGCTTTTATTTTCATAGTCCACTTCCTGTTATCAGCAAGTGGATTTCTTTTCATATAAATAAACTTTTTTAAACTGAAACACTTAGAAATAATCAACATGGTTTGGCTAAATAACCCAAAAATAATAAATCTTTGTAACTTTATTCATCTTTTATTACTTGTGAAAATGTTTATTTCTTCATGCTGGTTGGACATTGTACGGAAAAACTTCACTGACAAAATGTTTTTTCGTTTTCAACATGATGGACTGAGAAATTTGAGTGAGAACACACCTCGGTCCACATGAAGACCGGATTCTGTCTCTGCTCCACCAGAACCTAAAACCCAAACAGCTGAGCCGTCTGACCTTCACTCCGACCTCTGCGGGGGTTTCAGGTCCCAATGACTCAATTTACTGCCGGTTCTGTCCAATCACAAACTGAGACCAGAGATGGAACATTTGGACCTTTTTATTACAACAGAGAAACAGTAAAAATGTTCACTGGGTTCTGGTCAGGTTCTGACCGGGTTCTGATCAGGTTCTGACTGGGTTCTGACCTCAAAAACAGAAATTAATCTGCAGCTTTGGTTCCTCAACGGTTCCGATAAACTGGACCAGTTGAAGCTCAGAGAAGGTTCTAGTCGCGGGTTCTGATCCACACCAGGTGGTTCTGAGTTCATGCAGAACCTTTCTGACAAATCGGATCTCGGCTCACTCCACATCCTCCATCTCCACGTCTCCATGGCAACCAGGCCCCTTCTTCTTCCTCTTCTTTGGAGCAGCAGGTGAGGATGAAGAGGAGATCTTCTTCTTCTGTGGTTCTGGTTCCACTGAGGACGAAACATTTCAGACTGAAGTTAGTCGAACGGTCGGACCCGAGTTCTCCTGCTGGCAGCCAGTCGGGTCAGAACCAGAAGCAGGTTTCACCAACTCAAATCTAAGATGTTTTTAAAAGTGGTTACGAATTAAATTTAAGACTTTTATCACCACAGAAATGTACAAAAGAAAATCTCACATTTATACGTATATAATATTTAAAACTACTGAGGAAACGACGGCACTGCTTTTTGATGTCGCTAGTCGCTAGCTTCACCGTCCAGCTAACCCAAATAAGCTAGTTGGTAGCGATGCTAATTCATTCAGAAATTATTTCTAATTCAGAAACTGATTTTTTTGTTCAAAGTTTTATTTTTTTTGTGACTGACGAGAAAAATAAAACATTTATAAAGAAAAATCTATAAGGTTTCAAATCCCATCAGTTCATATTTAAACAAAAAAAAAAAGAAAAAAAAAAAAAATATATATATATATAATTCTGTTACTTAAACTATCACTATTAGGTAAGCTTAGCCATCTGTTTTATATTGAATTATAAAAAAAACTGTTATATTGTTCAAAAATATAATTTTACAAAAAAATCAAGCAGAACAAAATTTTTTTTGGTAAACCTTCGAATTAATTCAAAACTCCCACGAATAGGAAATGCTATTCTCTATATAATCCATTTTTTTGCACCTTTATTAGGTAACTAGCTAGCGTTAGCTGCTTGTTTTTGAGGCGGAGCATCGTTTGGACCTTCAGGTGAGTCACATGTTCTACCTTCCATGGACGATTTCTCCGTCTGCAGGTGCTGCAGCTGCTTCAGCAGCTTCCGCCTTTTCTTTCCAGACAGCGTGATGTTGGCTCTGGGGCTGGACCTGAGGGACACGCAGGACAGGTGGGAGGAGGACAGGACACGCAGGACAGGTGAGTTCTGTCTGTCTGCAGCACTGACCGTCTCTTCTTCAGGTGATGGATGGTGATGAGGTCTCGGTCTACTACGGCTCCGATTATCTGGTTCTGCTTCTTCTTCTGCCGGCCCAGAACCCGGCGCCGCTTGAAGAGCTTCTTCCCGAGCTCCTTAAGGAAACCAGGACAGATCAAAGGTTAGGAGGCTTCAGGAGTATAAAGCAGAGATGACCAACCAGCAGGAGGCGCTGTTTTGGAACATCTGTGTCAGAACAGGAGAACTGAGGAGGATTCTGTTGTCATAGTAACCGATCTAAAATCTGTTCCATATTTTTTCCATATTGGAGGAAAAAAGAAAACTTGAAAAAATAACCGAACACTGACAGAACTGATCATCTGCCCCCAGTGACGTCATCATGGCAGCTAGTATAAGGAGGGAAGATATTCCTTTAATCAATAACTGAACCTTTAATTGATAAATACACTTCACATCCGGTTCTGACCAAATGGACCTTGAAGGATTCTGACGGATTGTGCAGACACATCTGGCCGGTAGCTTTAATTTTCTATCAGCTTCCGTTGGTTCAGCAAGCGGATCGGAACCGGAACCATCTGGACCTCTGACTCGCAGCTTTCAGTCCGGCTGACCCGGAACCCGTCAGAACCGTTTGCTCCGGCTTCTTACCGTCTTGGGTCTGTTTATCTTTCCCCCTGGAGGCGCCATGTTGTTTCTCTCTCCCTCGAGGACCGGAACCGCCCTTCTTCTGCTGCTGTTTCAGCGCCAGACAGCGCAACAGCGCCCCCTGTGGCCAAACTCATACAGAACCAGAACCTCTCTGTTCAGATACCGCAAAACCTCCTTTTTAAACTACAGTCCGAAAGTGTTTATATTTTAGTCAAATGCTCATATATATTTATAGAACATCCTGATCTATCTATCTATCTATCTATCTATCTATCTATCTATCTATCTATCTATCTATCTATCTATCTATCTATCTATCTATAAAATCGCTGCAGCAAAGCTTTGACTGTGTAACCTTACAAACGGCGCCCCATAGTGGACACATAGAGGCACTGCTGCTGTATAATATTTACATTAAAACCAGATTTAACAGATTTTATAAGAAATAAATGAATAATTAGTTCATACAGATTACGAGACTTATATCAAATAGTTATATTTAGAATTTATTGAAATGTATTTTTTGAACTAAGTTCTATTTGAAACAGGAAATTGAACCAGGAGATGTTTTGTTTTAAAATGAAATCTGGTCGTCGTTGGTTAAAGGTGATGTTTGAAAATGTTGGAGTTTCAAACATTTTCTGGTAAAAGAAAAAATAAACAATCTAAATGTTGAAACCTAAAACCTTTACATCTATGCACCACAAATTTGGAACAAACTTCCAGAAAACTGTAAAACAGCTGAAACACTGAGTTCCTTTAAATCTTGACTAAAACTCACCTGTTTAGAGTTGGATTTGAAACGTAATCAATTAAAAATTTAATGATGAAACTTGACTTAATGTTTTGATTGATTATTCTATGTTGCATGACTTTGTGTTTTGTGTTGTTATGATGTAAAGCACTTTGAAATGCCTTGCTGCTGAAATCTGCTATACAAATAAAATTTGATTTGATTTGATTAATGGGGCTACTTTCTCAGAACTGAATTTGAGGTTCTGATGGACCAGTCGGACTCGGACTCAGATATGACGGCATGTTTAATCAGCTCAGAACAACAGGCTTCACCAACATGAACACATGAACTTTGGCCTGGCGAAGCAGAGCGTGGCGAAAACCGACGGTCAGTGAAGGTATCACGAGGAAGCAAACAGCAAACAGCTTCAACAAAACAACATGTTTAAACAAATGAAAGAAAAAAAGTCGAGTTTTCTTTACTTCAGTCAACAAAAACAAATGAATAGGTTATAGTCAGATATCTAAAGTGCATTATGGTACAAAAATATAGAAGGTCAGCAGCACCTCGATACGTTTCAAAATAAATACACCAAAATAAATTACTGGAAATAATCAGACATTACTGGAATAAAAGGATTCACAAAGATTAAAATCTGCGGCTGCACAGAGCGCCGATAAGGTTCCATTTAAACATATTCTGCTTCTTAATCTCAGATATTTACACACAATAAATATTTTCTTTCTGCGGTCCAAATGCTCCGTGACGGGAGAACGAGTCGTGAACCTTTAGGAGTCCGAGAGGCGAGGCCAAGATTTCTGTCTGCAAGACACAGAGAAACAGAAAACCTTCAGAGGAGAACCTCCAGCACTCAGATTATCACAGATTATCTCAGATTATCTCAACATCAGAGGTCAATTTATTCCAGCCATCATGTTTCTGCTGGAAATCCTGAAAATCGAGAGGAATATTTTCAGTACAATTCAGCCGTTTCTATTAGTTTAATCCAGATTATTGATGAAATCATTTCAGAGGGAAACGATCAGATTATGGATTTATGAAGGAACTTTTCTGACAACAAAGAAGAAACAATATCAATCAATCAATCAATCTGTCAATCCCTGCTGCTGGAATCTCTCCAATATTTCCCGGTCAAGACATTTCTCTCATTTTAATCTGGGCTTCAGAACCAGCCAGTGGGATCGGACCAGGACAGCGGTTCTGATGCTCCAACCACAGAACCACAACCATTCGGTCCACAGCCTCACTGACAGTACCGTCCGGTTCGGGAGGCTAAATCCAGATCAGCTCCGGACCGGACCAGAACCTCTGTCCTGCTACTGGGTTCATAACTCTGTTGACATTTATTCTGACATCCAGATGGACCCGGTTGGTTCTGTCTGTCGGTTCTTGCAGTTTTATTATTTTATTGTGACTTTATCTTTTAATTGTTCAAAAGAAACTATTATTTTGGCGCCCGCAGTCGCAGCACCCTGTCGGTTCTCTGCCTCACCGATCCGGGACCAATTCAGGACCGCTTGAGGAGCCAAACCACAGAGCAGAACATTCTGCTGCACCTCTATGACCGGCTGTTCCCACGGCGACCCAACCCGACTCACCTCCGTCAGAGGCTGACGGCGTCTCACTGCAGCGCCCCCTGCAGGCCCAGCAGCGGCCTCCGCTCCAGGTGGAGCTCGCTGCCCGCCTCTTCCCCTGGCCTTCGCCGGACGGCGCGAACCGTCCTCTTCCTCTTCTCCGCCTCCTTCCGGCGGCCGGACTTCCCTTTCCGCTTCCTCTTGCTGGGAACCTTCTCCTTGTAGGACTTGTTGGTTTCCTGCGGCAGGTGGGTTCCCTCCTCCTCCTCGTCCTCTTGGAACATGACGGGGAGGTTCTTGGTTCCTCCGGGGGGCTTGGACTGCAGGGTGCTCCCTGTGGTGCTCGGGTTGACCCCCAGGCTCGGTCCGGGCGGCCCGGCGCCGGCGCCGCTGCTGCCCCCGGCGCTGCGGACCGGAAGGATCTCGGCCGTGTGGACCGCGTCCAGGATGCCCTGCAGGAACATGCGCCGCCGGAAGTCCTGCAGCATCCGGCTTTTGTCGTGCATGAGCTGAGTGTGGGTCACAGAGCGCCTCCTGGTGGCAGAGAGAGAAACAGCTCAGCCTCGGTGCACCAGCAGGGGGAAGCAGAACACTAAGCATCAATAACAACTAGAAAATTCCTGAAGAAATTTAACCGGGGCCTGCCAAAGTATGCCCGTCGGATTGGACCCAGCGTTCTGATGCTAAACATTAGCATCAATGCTAAGTTTGGCTAAAAAATTACACAGTATCATAAGCATGTTTACTAACATGGACTTGCACCATTCAGTATGT
>CAEGAD010078793.1:0-67410 GCA_903067055.1 Poeciliopsis paucimaculata | reverse complement strand
AAATTAAAACAAAATCAATGATTTACATTTCCATTTTTTTTTTTTTTTTTTTTTTTTTTTGTACCAAACACTGGATGTTAAAAAAAAAAAATCAAACTCTTTTTTTTTTTTTTTTTTTTTTTTTTTTTAAAGGACGAGTTTGTTAATAGAAACTTCATAATTAATGTTATATGTTCTTCTTTCATTATTATGCTGTTATCGTATTATTTGAAAATTGTGTCAAAACAACAATATTATCGTTTAATAACGTATGGGATAATTTATCATTCAGCAAAATTTGTTATTATATTAGGCCTAGTAACAATAATAACTCATTTTTTTAGGTCAACCTTCACAAAAGTTACATAAGAATCTGAAATTATGTCCAATTTCATAAGAAAAAATAATAAAGAAGGAGCAGTCTGATACTGTTTTGATTAAAAAAAAGAAAGTACTCCAGTCTTTAGTTTATGTATTCAAATTTAATAATGAACTCTAAATTTGTAAAACCATTTAAATCCAAACTGTTGCAAATGAGCATAAAGCATCTCATTTAAAAACGAGAGCATCATGTTCACCTGTAATCATATCAAATTAAAGACGTATCTGAACTTTTACGGTTTTCTAACTGGTTTAAGATGCTTGTAAATAAAAACATGAGACATAAAAGCCAATGTAACTGATTCATGTTTAGCCTTTAACTATTTAATAATCCTAGCCAAAGACTTTTTGTTCCTTGGCTAATAATAAATGTTTGTTTGTTTGTTTTGCATACGGTCTCATTTGTGACATTACAGACAAAATTAGATCATTTCTTATCACAGGAGAAGATATGTTGTGTTTTTTTTTTCCTTATAAATATGGAGTAAGTATTTTCACCCTGGGTTCGTTTTCGTGCCAACAGTCTTTGGACTCGAGCTGCGACATGGTTTGCCTGAAGGAGAGGATCCAGAAGTCCCAGGAGGAGCAGGAGAAGAGAGAGGAGCATCTCCTGCAGGTGCAGACTCTCCAGCAAACAGGTAGCAGAAGTAAACAAACAACCAGTCAGAGCAGCTGTTTACGCTCTGACGGCGCTCCAGGGTGTGAAACCTGAGCGAAAGCCTCTCCCTCCCCTCCATTCCTGTCACCGACTCCCTTTTTTAGATGTGGAAAACGAGGAGGAGATGCTGTGCTTCGCCGATCCATCACGTTTCATCACAGACCCTGACTTCTGCTACCAGGAGTTCGCCCGGCGGGACGAGGATCACCTGCAGGTGCTCAGAGTTCAGGTGAGGCCAGGCGTCTGTAAACAAGAGAGCGCGGGTCAGCACCAACGCTGGATGCAAACATTGAGCCAGAATCTGTTTGATCAATAATTCAGTGCCTTTAAATATGTGTTTTTGGGGACGTCACAAATAAACATCTGAACATTTCAAACCTCCTGTATCCCTAAAAACAATGTAGTGCATTTAATATTAGCTGTTTACATTCTCACCTTCTATTACGGCTAAAATAATCATAATTAATCGATTATTGAGAAAATTGTCAACTGACTTACTAATTTAGTAATTAACATGAATATTCAGATTCTAAAAAACCAACAAACTCAGAGCAGAAATTAACCTAAATTTGTAAAAAAAAAAAAAAAAAAAAAAAAAAAAAAAAAAACTGCTTAATTGAATAGAGTTTAATGAGAACATCTTCTGTCACTCTAACTGTGAAGTATTTTTATTCTTCTTATGTATTTATAAATAGAAATAATGGAAAATCTAAATACAATACTGCTTTTAAAAAATCGTCAGACTGGTTTACGTCTTTGTATCTCTTATTAAATATGTTGGATGGTTTTCATCATTCAGTCTTCTGTAAATTAAAAACTAATCCTCTACAGATGCATTTGATGGATTTGTCTCATTATTTTTATTTTCAGGATTACTCCTGGGAAGTCCACGGCTTCTCCCTGATCAACAGATTGTACTCGGACATCGGTCACCTGCTGGACGACAGGTTCAGGAGCGTCACGTCTCTCCCGTCGCTGCACAGCTCCGACCTCAAGAGAGCCATCTGGAATTACATCCATTATGTGTTAGGAATACGGTAAGACCACCAGCGCGCCGAATAAAAACGAAAACACGAGCTGCTCCTGCTCATCTACTAGATAAACATTTGCGGACTTTTGTCCTCAGTTATGATGATTATGACTACGTGGAGGTGAACCAGCTGCTGGAGCGAGACCTGAAGCTGTACATCAAGGCTGTGGCTTGTTTTCCAGATGTCACTAAAACCCCGGTGTGTCCGCTTAGCTGGACTCTGCTGAAAGCCTCAGAACGGGTAAGACAGGATTTCACCGGCCCGTTACAGAAACCAGCATTTACAGGATCTGCCTGAAAAAACTAAATTAATTTGTACAAAGATTAAACTTTAGAAGCAGCTTTTCAAAGTCGACCAGCAGGTTCTGTTTCTTTTGATTTTCTGAATTATTTCAGAGATTAATTTCTGATTGTAAAGTTTCCTTTTAGTTGCAACCAAAAAATTTACTCAAGTAAAAGTAGCACTACTTCAACTTTTGCTTACTAAAGTAAAAAGTAGCTGTTCAAGAAATTACTCAAGTGAGACTAAAAAAATGTTTGGTTAAACACTTTTTTAGTATTACAGTCAAGTGCTGAACTGATCAAAACATCAATTATTTAATATTTAAACATTACATAATAAAACCAAATATGGACCAAAATATAAAGTTATGTGGGAAAAAAATAACATAATTGCAAAAACGACAATGTTCTCGATTATCAGGACAATTTATGTCCAGCTGAATTTGATATGCTTACAGGCGTATTTGAGGAGAAGCTTTGTCTCTGACTCCTCTTCTTCTGTCCTCAGATACATGTCAACTTGCTGATCATGGAGGCCCGGCTGCAGGCGGAGCTGCTCTATGCATTGAGAGCCATCACTCGCTATATGATCGCCTGAAGCGCTGGTTCAGACGGCCCGCCGGTACAGAGAGACCCTGAGAGGACGAGGAACATTGAATTGCAGGCAGCGGTGACGTGGGGCGGGAAGCGGCAGATTTAACGTGTTTATTATGTCCCTCCCCCCACATCTCACACCTTTCTGAGAAAACATCCTGCCTCTCGAAAGGTTACGTGCAATTATTAGTAGTTATTTTAAAATTTCCCTGTTGTCTTGTGTTCCAGTTGAGTCTGTGAGAAGCTGCTTGTTTGCAGCGTTGTGTTATCAGTTGCCAACACTCCTATTTTTTCATTTGACAAATCTCCTTTTGTATTAACTATGCTTTCCCAAAAAAAAGAAAAAAAAAGTTTTTTGTTGTACAAGTTGAATGAATGTTAATGGGAGATCAGGGGCTTTTTCTTTGTTTTTTGACAATCTGTCAATTTTGAAGGATGTTTCTTGGACTGTGACGCTTCCTGACATTTCGTATTGATGCTGGTCGAGAACAAACAGCTGTGACTGCTGGAAGTTATCACATCACTATAGTTTCTTTTAATAAGCACTTTTTTAAACTTTATATATTTATAATGCAATGTAGCTCATCAATAGATATTAAGACAAAGTGTGTGGGTCCGACACCTTTCCTCTCCTCCTGTTTTTGCGTTTCCGACCCAGGTTTCTGAGAAGGTACTCTATTTGAGATGTTTTTCTTTCTTCCTACTTGCGTTACATGGAGACAGAAGGAATTTAAAGATGGTGGACATTTGCAAACAAACTCCTCTGAGAAGCTGAGCCATTCGGATCACGGCTAATATCAAATGTTATTGGCAACACGTTACAGAAGAGTTTGGTGAATGAAAATTTGTGTTTGAGTTGCATGTTTGGGCTTTTGCATTTGTACTTTTTCAAGTCTAATTAGGTTAAAACTCATCTAAATTTTAAAAGCAGAAAATAAGCAAACTGTATCCGCTTTCATTTTTTTTTTTCTTATTATTTTTACATTTTTCTGTACATTTTTGCCGTTATTCCCTTTGTGTTGTTCTGGGTGTGACTGTAGGACCTGCTCGTTGCGCTGCAACCTGAGTAGACGTAGAGGTTTCACAGACTGTAGTTAGATTTAGCAACATGCAGAAGAAACAAGTGCATATCGACTTAAAACAAAGCAAAAGCGCTGTTATAACACAGGTGCCTTTAGGCTGGAAAAACTGGAGCGCTGCTCAAGTGGAGGGTTGTTACTGCTGGAGGCTGGACCCGGGCATCGATCGGCGGCGGCTTCTCCGAATGGAAACGGATGTTTTCTTTTCCCCCCGCAAGGCGGTCGGCGTCATTTCCGATGAATATTACGCCCGTTTTTTTTTTCACCTTCTGCTAAGTCCTAGCATCTCAGCAAGAGCCTTTGACACAGATGGATGTTTAAAAAAATGGACAACTATATTTAAAACAAAAAGTACAAAAAAGAGAATAAGTGCAAAGACAAAAAATGTTTTTGAAAATGTAAACATGTTTTCTATAAAAAAAAATGTATCATCAAAACAAACAGTCTTTTGTCTTTCTTTAGAAACCAACTCCCACCTGCATACTTCCACTTTCTACACATGGAGCTGAAAAAAAATGTCTGCAGCTTCAGTTTTTATGTTGTGAGTTTGCACTGAGTCCAAGTTCCACCATGTTTATTGCCAAGCAAACATGCTAACTTATCAGAGATATTGCTGCAACCAGATCAGCCACTTATCAAATCTTCAAGGACTGGAGTGTCAGAGTTCCCAAGAAAGTCCAGAGAGTTCTTGCTCAAGGATAACAAGCAGGCAGGTGTGAGTCAAGAAGGGCGGCTAAGAGGCCACTTGTCTCCAAACAAGAAAAACACATCGAGGACAGATTGAGAGGAAGAAGCACCAAGACTGGAATAAAGCTTCACTTTTCAGCTCCATTTTAGCACCAGGGCAAGTTAAAGGAACATACAAGCAAATTGTCAAATTGATAATCCATTTATTATTAATTGATCCCAACTCTCAGCTAAAAGTTTTTAGCTTTGATTTAAAGGAAGTCAGTGTTTCGGCAGTTTTCTGGAAGTTTTTTACAGATTAATGTTCCAGATTAGACGCTGAATGGTGCTTCTCCAGGTCTGGTTCTGGTTCTGGGGATGTAGAGCAAACCAGAACCAGAAGACCTGAGTGGTCTGCAAGGTTGATGCAACAGCTGCAGGGGTGCCCAAAATGGGTCCTCAAGGGCCAACATCCTGCAACCTTTTCAGCATGTCAATGTTCTTCTTAGGCCATCTAACGAGCCATCATTGGATCCAACTGCGTTAAACCAGGGAGAGAACTAAAATATGCAGGATGTCGGCCCTCGAGGACCCATTTTGGGCACCACTGATTAAAGTCTAGTCCATACATTTGAAAAAAGATAAGCACATGGATGAGTTTCTCGAATTCTTGTTGGAGACATTCCTCCTTTAATCTTAGAAATGTTCCTCAGGTGATAAAAGGCCAATCCATCACTAAACCCAGATTTCAGGCTTGATCACTATTTTCTAGCTGTAATAAGAAAAGGAGATCGGGCTTTCTCTGTTGCTGCTCCTAATCTATGGAATAATCTATCAGATTAGATCTGCCCACAGCCGGATCATTTTAAATTGCTTCTTAAAACTCATTTTTATTCTTTGGCATTCAATTGAAGCCTGATGCCGTAGTCATTCTGTTTTGATTTTTTTTTTTTTTTTTTTTACTTATTACTCATTACTTATTTTAATATATATGGATTTTTACACGTTATTAAAATGTCTGCTCAGATGAAAAGTTGCCTATTGACAAAGAAATCCCAGTTCTTTAGGTGAAACTCAAACCAGTCCAGTGGTCAGACCTCAACTTTAACAATATATGTGAAAGTTGATGTAGCTGTAATGTGAAAAAAAACAAAAGAAAAATTTCAAGGGCTATAAATATTCAGTGAGTGAATTTTATAAACACAGTTAATAAACTCGAGATATTAATCCGATGGGAGGCTGAGGTCTATCGTTAAAACAAAAACCTGAAAACCTGCCATCACTAATTAACCACACGGGTTACAATCAGGATCTGATCCAGAAATCCAGTAAATCTCTGAGAGTCAGTATAAATTTGACTTGTTCCTTAATAAAATCCTAACATTTGTATAAAAAACTGCAGTAAACTATAAAAGCAGCGACATTTGAGAAACCATGACTCTACTTACATGCCGTTTCATTTAAAACGTACATTTATATTATTATATAAACAGTTATCATATTGAAGTGTTAGCTCTATCAAAAAAACTAATTTATATAAATCTAAACGTCCTCATGTTTATCGCAGAAAGTAACGGAAGTAGCTGGAGCAACAGCGCCCTCTGGTGGCCGATCTTGAAGTCTGCAGGGTCACAAATGAGTGAAACTGAGTGGGTTAAACATTTTATTGAATTGATTTCTGCATCTCTACTTTTATCTCTGGCTGACTTTACAAAATGTAAAGAAAAGAAGAAGAAGAAAACAACAAAGAGGAGGGAAAAGAAAAAGAAGAAAAAAAATATTCACATGATTAAAAACCATAAACATTAATTGGCTTCTGCACAACCCATCGTCCCCCTGAGCCAACTTTTAATGCTGTAACAAATGGGGGGAAAGTTAAAAACATACAGGAACTAACTGCTACTAACAATAACAGAAGAATAAGAACAAGCAGAAAGTTGTGTCAGCGTTAGAGGAGATACAAGCCAGGTAATAAACACCACAGAGGCAGCGACCGTAAACTGGAGAAAAAGAAGCTGCTGCAGCCTCTCAGCTGCAAATGATCAGATATTAAACAAAAACAAGCCTGGTTGCATATATGACTAAAATAATTACTGATATTACTTAATAAAAATCATGCATAATGAAAGAAATTTGACTTTTGCTTCCAAGTTCAATTGTACATGTAAGAACAAAACAAAAAACAAAAAGTTCTGGTTGCATCCTAAGTATAATAATCCAAAATACAAAGGCCCTGATATGCACCAACTGCACTGATATCATCTAGCACCATTATTTGCAAAAACAAAAACAAGATATAAAACATTTGTGGGGAGGGAAAGAAGGAGAGTGCTTAAACGTTTTTTTTTTTGTTGTTGTTTTGTTTTTTGTTTTTTCAACAATGTTACCGTGAAAAAATGAGTTCAAGATGCAGGCTGGGTGATATTTCTGAGCACAGAATCAACAAAAAAATGTTAAAAGATGGGAGATGATAGGTTTAAGTATTGCTACAAAGAAGCATTGTGCTCTAGTGTTTTGGATTTTAAAAAAAAGTAGTACAACTAGCACTGATACGCATGGCTAAACACCTAAACATGAATACTCTTTAAAGAAACAACAAAACAGGAAGTTTAATTTTAGATCAGCGAATTTTTTTCTGAGTGGAAATTAAATCAAAGACATGGCATGTTGGGTTTCCAGTCTTGTGCAAAATAAATATCGTATTACTTCTGCACGCAGCTGTTTTCCTGCTTCCGAGAGGTAACTCGTTTTGAGATGAGAACCGACGCAGACTTTCAGAGTAAAACAAATAAAAAGCGCGAGGCAGGTGGCTGGGAATCGTAGCTGACATGATCACGTATTCGCCTCCTTTATCTTCCCAATAAAAAAAAATGAAATAAAATCACATTACAGGTCTGCTTTGCGAAGCTTATGTACACAGAAGATGCTGTGTCAGGCCCAAGCGCTTTTTAAATGCCATGCAAATATTAGTGTTCCTTTGGTTATGTAAAAAAAATAATAAATCCACATGCATTTTGTCCTTTACAAAAATAAAAGTATAGAAAAATCACCATTAAAAATCTGAGAATGCTTCTTCCAATGTAAAAAAAACCCATCACTTGTCATTAGTAATATACGTATTATAATATCTGATTTATTATCTCAATCTAAATTGTATATTAAAACTATAATCAAATATATTCTTTTCTGGTACCTCTCACACTGTGATTTAATTGCTTTCATGTTAGTATTTAAAAATTAAAGTGTGAGAGAAGACTCTTACAAGCTCCTGCTCCGTAAAAAGAATAAAACAGTTTTGCGGCGCCTTGTCAAAAATACACATCCTTTTAGAAACGTTTCCACATTTTGAGGCGCTAAAACCACAAATTTAAATGTTTTATTGGGATTTTATGTGAAAAAATAGAATAAAGTGGTGTAAAAATGTGATCAGGTAAAGAAAATAAATCTGAAAAGTGTGGCATGTACCTGTATTATGCCATGTTTAATAATTTACACCTTAAAATCCTGTAAAATGTTCCTCAAAAGTAAATGAACCTGCAATTGAAACAGAAAAAGTGTTTTGGGTTTTTTTGGCATATTTTTCAGGATGTAAACTGAAACAGGAAAATCAGAGTTTTAAAATTTATCCAAAAAAATTATAATTTCTGGATTTTTAAAAACAGAAGCCGACAAAAACAAACTTGCAGATATACCAAATGCTAAATATCTCCAGATGCAAGACGTTGGCAGAGACAAAACTAGAACTATAGCAAAGGGTAATTTTGCTATAGTTCTTTTCAGATATTTGCAATGAAAAATGTTCCACACATAGAATCCCAATAGAACACATTGCAGTTTGTTTTTGTAACAAAACGCGAGATGTTTAGTGAGGATGAATACTTTTCCAAGGAACCATAGCAGGAGAACGTTCAACAACAAAAGCCTTTGATTTCCTTCAAGGTTTTGTTTCCATCTCCTGATAAATCTGCATAGCGTGCCGTCAAGTACAGGTGCAACGTGTTCATTTCATTGTCTCTTTTAAAGAATTATATGCTCTTTTTTTATTATTAATTGTTGAAACGATATAAACTAATTTTTACAGTTTGGGGTCCCTGTGTAGCAGGAAACCTAAGTGCTTTGAAAATGCACAGACTGAAGGAGGAAAACCCAAAAACAACGATAAGAGAGCGGAGGCATTCTGGTGGCGTGTAATACTTTGAAATGCCCACACGTTCGATTTCTTCATTTTGTTAGTTCAACTGCACCTCAGGGATTTAGGAGGAAACAAAAACACCCATTAGCTGGTTTCTATCATAGCACACTTGTCAAAAAATGCCAAACAGAAGGAAAACTCCAATTGAGTTAAATTTACAGGGTCGATGTAAAGCCACCAAAAGGTCATACAGTCCGTTAGTCTTCCTGATCTCAACTCTGTTTCGCTCTCGGGTCTGTGCAGCTTGATCGCCCGCACTTCTTTCAGTCGATCGCACAGCAACGCATCGAGCGAGCGCTGGTGCAAAACTGGCCAAAAAACAAGAATAAAGTGTTCAGAACCAGCGCCAGCTTGATCTGGACGTACCGTCTCTACAGCTGCTGCGGCGTAACGTGACATGAAATGCAACCTCTGATGATTTGTCTTTACACTCCAAAAAATATCTTTTTTCTTTTCTTTTTTCTGTTTTTTTTACACAAATAATAATAATATAGTCATCAGTTCAAGTTCTTAAGAAAGCAGCCAAATTCTTGCCAAGTGTTATTAAGAAAAATCATTTAGAGAAAAATAAAAAGAAAGCAGTGCATAGTTGCCTCCCTGTAACCGCACGTCTTGGCACTTGATGTGAGGTCAAACGTTGGATTTGCTGTTTTCATCCAGCAGGGGGCGGTGCACCAGTTGTTCTGCTGTTTTAGTGAGGTTATGTTGACTGGAGGTGAGATCCTGCAAGACAAGACATAATCGATACAAGAGTGAGTCATAACGGCTCACTGGATCATCAAAATGTGGACGCTCTTGATCAATGTGCGAGAGAAATTTAGATGAATAAAATGGCCGCATGAGACGTAGAAGGAACATATGTCAGACGATGTGGAAAAGCTGCTGCTTTGACATAGTTTACTTAGTGAACACAGAAAGTGAACAACACGGAAGAACTTCGCCACAGTTTCCACATGGTCGTTTTTTATTTTTAAGCAGTTATGAGGCATAGAGGCAAAACCCTAAACTGCTGCTGCGCAAGTTACTCAATTTGTTGTTGCCAGGTAACCAAAGAATGAGTGAGTTGCTAGGTAACCAAAGAATGAGTGAGTTGCTAGGTAACCAAAGAATGAGTGAGTTAGTTGATCCATCAACCGAGAGGAAATTGAACAGCTAAAGTCCTTCCTCTGCCTACATCCCCCAGAATGCTGTGCAGATTTTGTTCAGAGTTCAGTGAAGTTATTGAATCTATTGATATTGATCACTTGTCTATCGTGACAGATGTTATTGATTTATTGTCCTGCCTTAGGTTGTGATATCATGGCAAAATGTTAAGGGGTTCAAAGCATTTGAAAATGTTTGTAAGGCATTACGTTACAAGTTATGTTAGCTGCTGTAAAAGCATTTTTCCAAGGCGGAGGGTTGTGAAAAATCCGGTTTTAACTCAAAGTTTAGCTGCTTTTTTCCAGTTTGTGGTGATTCTGCAGCTTTTTACTCTTTAAGCGGTTTAAATATGAATCGTCTGTAAGGTAAAGCAGAGGGCTTGGTGTACCTGATGAGGTTCTGCTGGATTAGCTGGGCACCCAGCTGTGGGCCGAGCCCTGCGTGGTGGTCGGCCCTGTGTAGCCTTGGCCTCCGGGCAAGATGGGGTCAAAGTTGAAATCCATGCCGTCTCCGTCCATGAGGTCGCTGTTGATGATGTAATCCACGTCACAGTCCAGGTTCTCGGTGAACATGTCTATGTCCAGGTCCGTGGGCAGTCGCTCCTGACCGGGCTGGAACCCTGTCGGAGCGCCAAACGGACCAACCGCCGGCAGGCTCAGGTTCTGATTGGCTGCTGGGGCCGGAGCAGGGGCGGTGTGATGAGCGCTGATGCTTTGCACCTGGTGGGTTTTGAGAGCAGAGAGGGGAGTCAGGTCCTGGGAGAGTCCGGACAGAATCATCCCCAGTCCAATTTGATGCTGCTGGTGGTTGTGGCGGAAATGCTGCTGTGGCGGCGGCTGCATTTGGGTCTGCATCGCCATCGACGCTACGGCGTTCGCCTCCAGCGCTTTGTTCAGCTGCAGCTGAGTGGGTTTGGCTCGCACGCCCAAACCCATCTGACCCAGACCTCCAGAGTTCGCCAGGAGCGGGCCGACCTGGGCCATTAGCACGTCGCTAGGCGGAGGGGAGTCAGAGGTCAGCAGCGCCTCCAGGCTGGAGGGAACATGGCCGCCGTAGTGGCCGCCACCGTGAGCGCTGGAGGTGCTCATGGGGTTGAAGAGGGAGTTGCTGAAGGACGCCGGCGGCTCTTTGAGTGAGACGGCGGGCTGGGCGGCAGAGTGCGCCTGGTGGAAGGAGGTGAAGCCGGAGCCGCGCGGCAGCAAAGTGGAAGCGGAGGGCAGCGGTGTGGGCGGTGCCGGCGGCGCCGTGCTGGGACTGGCCGCGCCCTGCTGCGCCGTCATCAGGGTGAGATTGTCGATCAGGTCCAGCTCCTCCATGACGGTCTCTGTGAGCGTCGGGGTCAAGCTGCTGGAGGCGTAGCGGCCCAGCAGGCCGTCGTCAGGCAGGCTGTCATCGTCCTCCTGGCCTGGGGCGATGGGCGACAGGCGGCCGCTCAGGGTGCTGGCGTTGGAGCTGGTGCGCGGGCGGAAGGTGGTCCACATGTCAGCATCGTCCAGGCTGCCACGCGATGATGGGCTGCTGCTGTTCACGCCCCACTTGGGGAACTGCTGCGACGAGTTGGGGCTCTCAGCTCCGGCAGAACCGCCGCCGCTGTCTCCCTGCAGCATGCCCCCACCGCCGGCCGCTCCAGCCTGCTTCTTGGTCTGTTTGGCTCGCATGCGGCTCTTCAGCAGCTTGCTGCTGTTGTCCATGGAGACAGCTCGGCGGCGGGGGGCTTTCCCCGTCTTCCCGCCCTCTGGGTTGAGCATCCACCAGGAGCTCTTCCCAGTGGACTCATTGTGAACCCTCAAGAACTTGTTGTGGAGTGATAAGTTGTGGCGGATTGAATTCTGAGAAAAGAAATAAGAGCAAAATCAGAAAAAATTAACTTTACAAAACAAAAAACTAAATTATGTCTGAAAAAGGGCTGGACAACATGACTGAAAACATATCCCGATACTAGCGTTTCATATCAGTCGATATCAATAATTATTGGTCGGTTTTTTGTTTTAAATACATGTATATGAAATACGGCCAAACTGTTGGCGTGACCTTTTCTGTTTTATACACGTTTTTTATTTTTAAACAGTTATGACGCACTGTGGCTAAACCTGAAACTGCTGCTGTGCCAGTTACTCAACTTATTGTTGCTAGGTAACCAAACAGTGAGTTAGTTGATTATTTTATATATTAATAAGAATATTCTATAAAAATCAAAACAAAAAAAAAAACAAGCTACAAAACACCCTGGGGACCTAAGGTCATTTTCGTTGGTGAAAAAAAGAATCCAGATTTTTCCAAAAATTTAATTTTCAAAACCTAACATTTGATAAATCTATTTAGCTGTGGAGCTGCACACAAGATACATTTTGGGCATGTTACTCAACAAGTTGTTGCTAGGTAACCACCATTTACTTAGAAGGTTGTTGCTCGGTAACCAAAGAATGAGCGGCCTAGTTGATTCCACTGTGAAAGGTCCAGAGAATATTCTATCAGATTATCTATTGATATTGATCACGTGACAATCCCGATGGATATCGTTATTGATTTATTATCCCTCAATTCATTGTTAACTGGAGTATACAGAGGTAAGAAAATTTGCTAAAAAAAAAACAAACATATTAAGAGCAGTAATTAAGCCAAATTTGTACAAAAATATATATACTTTGCATTTAAAATAAAAAATGTAAGTATATTCTCAAGATGTATAGTTTTAGCTGCACCTAGTTAAAATTATGTAAAAAAATTAATAAATAAAAATCTCCTATTTATTAATATGTTAATAGCCCTAGCCCTACCCTAATCACCAGATCAGAGCTACACTGTATTGATGTTGAGTCAAGCAGAAAGACTGACTTTAGATGTTTATTGTTACAGTATTTTTTTATCTGCAGATGCATCATTTGCTTCAAATGATAAAGCATTAATTAACTAAAGTTACTGTATGTTACTAACATACGTTTACTATGTTATTGTATGTTAGGAAATACATGTTTATTTTATTATTTAAAAAATTAAATGAATTACCGTACTTGACTTTTAATTTATTTCTAATATTGTGCAAAAAGACTTCAGTAAAAACATTTTTTAGCTCATTAATTGTCAGAATAATTGTTAACAGAAGTAACTTAGTTGCAACTGTGCAACTAAGTTACTTCTGACTCTGGAACATTATGTGGGAAAAAATTAGATCTGGACCTGGATATGAATCTAAATTATTTTCTTAAATTTACCTTCACAATGCATAAAACTGAAAATAAAGAACATTGTGTTTGGTGTGAAATCTTTGGAGGCATTTTAAGAACACAGCGGTCTCCCTATCAGACGTAACAGCCTGAAGGTCATGGGAGGTTTCCTGTTATGGCTGCAAAGATACAGAGTTAAATATTGTTCCACTGCGGAACGGGCCAAAGTTTTAAAGCCTTCTTCATGGCCCTGTTTCTTATCCAGATGGCAAAGAAACTGCCTGCCAGCTGGCTGAAAGATGTTCACAAGGCTTTTCCACTACGTTTAATAAACACAAATTCTGTCGCTTAGATACAGGAGATCATTACTCTAAGTCCACACTTTTTTAAAACCAGGCTGCTATGAGTGGTGTGTCTGTAGACATAAGTCTAAGTTTGAGAACAAATAAACCAATTAGATGATCAATAGTCTTATTTCCCAATATCGGTTGCGATTTTCTAGCCAATCACAGATATCCCAAAATTAAGGAGTCAATTTTTCCTAATTCCTGCGCCTGTTTTGGCCTGCATGGATTGCTATACAGAGTGGCAACAAATTAAAGGTGGAACAAAACAATCGGCTGTTCAAAGAACAACTTTTACATGTTTGTCTGCTTGTATTGCTCCTAAATTAGATTTTTTTTAAAATGCTTTGCTTGGAAAAGCATGCAACATGCAACTTCTTAAGCTTAAAATTTTTTTTTTTTTTTTTTTACACCTGGATGCAGTTTCTCACCCCCCTCCCGTAAAGAGTTTAATTATATTAGATTTATAGTATAAATCTAATATATATAAGTCCTGTTTCTATGTTACAGTGCAACTGATTTGGCTTTCAAAGTTTAAATTCAGTTTCAATTAACTTGAACTTTGAAGAGATTTTTTTATTGTTATTTTGATCCTTAGTTCGCATATTAGTGATGTTTATTTAGGCAGTATGGCTCATAAGTCTGTAGCACAGTTAATTTTGTTGAGGTAAAAAAAAAATCCACGTTTTCCCAACTTATTTCACTGAAAGATTTTTGCTCTCTCTTACAGTGTCTGTGTTTTAAATCTTAAATCTGCACATTTTTTTTAATTACCGGTATTAATATAGTAACAGCTACTTTTGTCAAATTCTTTCCTATTTATAGATTCCTAATGCTTATTTTGTTATTGTCCATTTTTAAATATACTTTTAGCTATACAATGATTTGATCTTCCCTTTCCTCTAAAAAAAAACTACCTTCTCTACTCTTTAATTAGAACAAATGTATGTAATCTCCAGCTGCGTTCTTCTGGGCGAGAGGAGGGGGTCACCCTGGACAGGTCGCCAGTCTGTCGCAGCCTATATGCTCTTTTTCTAAGTATATATAGAATAATTAAAGTCAACAGTTTTCCAGACTTCATAGGGACCCTGTACTTAATAATGGTGCCCTTCATGTCTGAGGTGTTTGCATGCAGACATGGCTTAAATGAATGGATGATTAAGAGGCTCCTGCTGCGACTGAATGCATGCTAAGGAGGAATGCAATAATTTCAATCAGTTGTTCAGGGTGGGAAACATCTAAAACAATAATAATCTCATAAAATGCAACCGTAGATCTTTCCTAATCTTAAATTATCATGTAGTTTTGACTTTGTTTTGATTTGTTGTACAAAAAAATAAATCATTATGCGCAACAGGTTGTTTACTTTTGCTAGGGCTCACCTTCCAGCCGGCAGAGCTGTTGCTGTCTCCTTTATCTCTGAAGTAAGGCACAGTTTTCACCATCCAGTCGTAGATCTGAGCCAGGGTCAGCCTCTTTTCTGGCGAGTTCTCGATGGCCTGGCTTATCAGATCCGCGTAGCTCTGGTTCCCCCACGCGTTGCGCCGGGAGGATCCTTTGCGGGGCGTCGCTCCGGCTCCGCCCACGCCAGCCACAACCCCGCCCTCCTCCGCCGCCGCCGCGGCAGCAGCAGCTTTCTCGGGCTCGGAGATGATTTGCTGCGGTTCGGACTTGTCCTCGTCGGCTGCGGGCGGGGTCCCGGCGGCGGACTCGGCGCCATCCGCCCCTTCTACTTTGACAGCCGAGATATCGGGCCTCGGGAGCGGCCATGTGCAGGAGCGGGGTCTGCTCTGCGGCTCAAAATCTGGATCGATGGGGGGCATTGAGGAGTCCTCCATGCTGGTTCTCTAAACTCCCTCTGACAAAGTTCTGTTCTCCTAAAACATTTACCTTGTTAATATTTTAATGTAAATTAAAAAGTTTCTGACATAAAATATATATATATATATATATACATACATACATATATATACCTCAGACACAACAGGGGGCCTAGAAAGGAGACGCAATAATCTGGACACACCAATGGCCTCTGTTAATCCTCAGATTGGAGATTAGGGAACCCAAATAATCTCCTTAATAGTAACTATCATAAACCTTTCGATTTATATATATAGAAGAAGTCTCTTTGTTTCAATGAAACACAAACAATAGTGAAGGAGTGTCAATGAGCGCCGCAACATCTGGATCTACAGAGGTTTCTGCTCATATTTAAAAAAAAAGAAGAAAAAAGTTCGTTAAGTATAAAAAGTTTTTAAAAATCACCAAAGTAATATTTTAAATCTTTCTGTACCAAATTTCCAGATTTCTTTTTTCTTACTTTTCCATCAAAAATATTTTTTTATGTTTGAAGAGCACGTTTGCACATAAAAACAAACAAACAAACAAAAAGACGCAAGAATATAAAAATCAGCAGTCACTAACCAGCGCGGCTGAATTAGAGTTAATAGTAAAAATGTCCAAGGAGCGACTTTGTGCAAACAATCCTGAGACTTTGTCCACTGACTCCGTGTCCCGTCTGGGATTTAAACACCCAAACTTACGTCCAAAAGAGACAAAAGGGTAAGGGAATGTGCTTTAGTCTAACCTTAATAAAGTTTATTATAGTAAAAAATAAGATAGGTGTTAAAAAAGAAAAGTGGTCCTGAGGTCTGTGCCTTAGGACTTAGGTCCGTTCCATTCGCCACATTGCGGCCAGGCGCATGTCACCAACTGCCATGTTTCTCCCACAGTCTTGCCGCCTCACACGGCGGTCAAACCCTTCACACGCCGCCCCGCTACAAACTAAACTCCAGTCTGGTGGTCGCCTTCGTGGACTCGGTGAAGGAATCCCTCGGTCTGTTCCAGGGAACTCAGCGGAGCTCGGTCGTCAGCGGGTCTGTCGGCTCCAAGTCGCCGCCGCACTTTCCAAACAGCACGATAGCCACCGTAACGTTAGCTGCTTAAGCTCCTGCTACTCCAGAGTTTACAATCCGTGAAAAAGTCCGCGAAAAACCTCAGATAGGCTCCCCCGAGCATCCGTTTCAGATCCTAGACGAGTTTTAAGAAACTTTCTGTCGTCGCAGCGATCCAAATATCCGCTTCTTCGCTCTCTTTTTGACTTATTTTGCTTTGTTTTGTTTTGACTCGAGGCGAAGACTCCCTTCTGACGTCTGTTTACCACTGTTAGGCAACGCGATCTGCGCCTGCGCCCTACGGAACTCTGGGAAACGGAGTCCCCCCATGTGTCAGACAGCGCTGGCATAAACAGCAGCTCCAAGAGGCGACATGTACCTGTATTATGTAACAGTTTATGAAAGACTGCTGAGTACACTTTGTTCGTTTAAGATGATTACTGGCAATTAAACAGGTTAGAGCGGTAATTGCTCACAGAGCTCTAGACCGTACCGGTTTATATTTACGAATTATTGTGATTTATGTCACATGACTAAATATAGGCTATTAAGACTGCCATTAAACAGGACAAATAAAATTAAATATATAAAAAAGGGGAATAAAGAGTGAACAGAAACAACTATTAAATTAATTTGACACAAAAATAGTCAGAAATAAAAAACATATGTTAAAATTTTATATTTTGAAGTATCTTTATATAAAAAAAACTAAATTTTCAGGAAATATCAAGTCAAAATGTGTTGTTGCTTTGGGTCTAAAAACAGAACACGGTAGTCATTGTGATGGCATACATTTATAGGTTTTATTGTGATTATTGTTAAATAACATTTCCCACAAATATTTTTAAAAATGACTGCCATTCCGTTTTTTAAATTATGCTATATCGGCACTGTAAAGTGTGGCAGTATTCTGCAAGGGACTTCTTGTGTAGATGTGCATGATATATCTATGTATGTTAGTATTCTCCAGGTAATGTGGGTACTTTTAACAGTAATGCAAGCACATGTCTGTTCTCAAAAAGTCACTGCTGGAAATATTCTCCAATATGCCACTTTAAAAAAAAAAAAAAATGAAGGCGGAGTAATAGATTGGTAACATTAGAACATTATTTTTCCATGAATTGTTTGGCTTTATTTGTTTAAGGCCTTAATTTTGTCATTTATTGCTGTTTTAAATTGCCTCTTGTGTAACTGACATGCTAATCTGGGTTGCAAATTAGATTGTACTCTAAATGCTATGCTGCACAGTATCTCTTAATGCTTTTCTTTATGCTGCAAATTAATAAAATCCACATGCTGGATTTGAAAAAGGGGTAAGGGCTTATTAATTTTAATCCAGCACACACCCCAGCAGAATGGCACATCCACTCTTGATTTTCAGCACCAGCTAGACTTTTAACTTCACTTCTTTTCATCTCTGAGCCACTTCTGATTGATGGATAAATCCATGAAAAGGTAAGTAAGCTGTCATAATTAGTCTTTAATGATCATCTATCTTTAGTATTTTGTTATTTGAGCATGTATAATACTGAAAAATATTCCACTATTGTATACTAGGAAGTGACGACTGTAGTTTATCTGCATGTTAATCTAACAGCATATGTTTGTGGTTTAACCTATGAGTAGCTTTTTGTGTTGTAATCCTGCTTCATCTTGCATACCAGTGACTCTTCCCGTCCATTGAGATGAATAGTAACACGCCTCACCGAAACTGCACTTAATCTCCATCTTTAATGTTTGTTTTTAAACCTGCGCCGCTCCTCGTTAGCTGAGTCATGCCTGAGACGGAGCTGCTGAGAGGTTTGCTGTTTGGGATGGTCCAGTGGCTCCAGGTGTCTGAGTGCCAGGTGCAGACCCACTCTGCCTGTTCCTGGCACACTAACCTGAAAGCACTTGTGGTGATGAAAAGGAAACCAACAACCAGTTTGAGTTTTTCTTTTATGTCAGTCAAATTTCTCTATTGGATCCAGTATCATTATGGATTAAAGATCCTCTAAGTTAGGATTGTTGGATTCAAATATCTGGGGCTATATTGTCCAATCCAGAAAGCTTTACTCAAAGATGTTGGTAACTAGTTATATTTATTCTACTTTACATTGCATAACTTTTTTTTTTAAATATGTACTTTTAGGTGTATTTTTTGGTCTTACTTGAATAAAATGTCTGGATTTTCTCCCCAACAAACAATCTTGTGTTACTTCAAAATTCACCAGACACAGACACACACCTGCATTTTTTGCTAAAGTTTCATAAGATTTATGTTGAAAGAAACTGATTTGGAAACTGTTTTCTTTTGCCTGCTTTTGATATCGACAATAATTATTTATTTTGGTCATTATATTCAGTGCAGTACAGACTATTGCAGAAGATCTTTCCTCCCAACAGGCATCTTGATCTTCAATAACTATTTGAAGAATCTAAATTAATGAGTTACAACAACTTTTAATTTGCTTTTGGGATTAATAAAGTGTTTTTAAATTTGAATTTGAAATGCCAAACCTTTCACATAACTTTATATTCTGGTTTGTCTTATTATGGAATTTTAAATATTAAATTATTGATGTTTTGATCAGATCAATACTTGAGTCACCTTTTTCCAAATGCCTTTTTACTCTAACTTGAGTAATTTCTTGGACGGTTAATTTAGGTTTATTTGAGTAAAATATGTTGAAGTAGTGCTACTCTTATTTAAGTAAAGTTTTTGGGAGCTCTACCCACCTTTGATCAAACATAAAATTTTGAATAGGCGGAAGCTCTTTTGAAAAAGTCAGAATTCTGATTCCATAGGCGTAAATCCCGGTGGGTCGGGGATCCGGACCCCCCCAATCTTGGAAAAGTCTAGAATTCTCCCCCAAATAAATCATAGAAGAAACGTTTGCATTTTAGTAATATCAATATGAAAAGGCAAAAGAAACAAAGAACGAACTAAATCTGCCATTTATCTCAGAAAAAATAATAATTAATTTTTACTTCTCCCCCCTACCAATGTGAGAACAATGGTTCAGTCCAACTTGAAGGAGGACCAACAGCAGCACTGAAGTGCAGAGCTATTTGTTAGCTGTTTGCTGTGGCTCTGCAGTACAAACATAAAACCCTCCAGTAAGTAAATAAAATCTGAATATTTTCTAAATAAACCCTGGTGCTTTAAATGTTACATTTAAGTTATAATACCCCCAGATATTCATGTATATCTTACCTGTTGGTTCTCTGTCACCCAGGAGATGGTAAAACTAAGAGGTTTAAAAAATAAAGCAACTTAAGTTATCATTTAAATAACCCATAACTTGTAGTGGAAGCCATTCCAATAAATCAGTGTTTATGAGGAATTTATAAGGAGCAGTTACTCATTAAAGAATTTTTATTTAGAACATTTATTTTTTATTTATTTATTTTGTTAAGGTGTAGCAGAGATTAGATCAGTGAAACTGAACAAAATTCGTATCTAAGCAACATTTAAATTTTAGTTTTACTTCTCAACAATTTGCTTACTTAAAAAAACACGTTTGGTGTGCATTACTAGTCATGTTTGGTCCTGCAACTTAAATGTGGTTAAAAACTTTTTAAACCACATTTTACGTTACATCTGAATGTTTAATCCCACATTTTTAAGATTAAAGTCAGTATTCTTTTTTTACAGTGTGCCTAATCCTCCTCCCGTAAAATGCAGTTTAAGGGTCAGAGCGAAGCTTTGTTATTGTAGACTTCAATCCCCAGAAGCCTTTGCTAACATCCGGTGCCTTCCCGTCCATTAGCATCCAAGAAACCCGAACCAACCTAACGATATCCATCTGCAGTCCTTCGAAAGCATACGTTGTAAAACTACTCCATGTCGATCCTTCATTTTAACTGAATGAAAGATTTTATCCGATTCATCAGATGCAGGTGAGGCCAAAGGCCCAGAAACATCGTCCTTTCTCAGGTTTTGGTTAGCCAGCGATAGCATCAGTAACAGCTAAGCTAACACAGAAGCTAATGCTACCGTTAGCATAGACCTGAAGTCGAGATTTGTCAGGACAAGAAAACAATGCTTATTGATATGCTCTGACAAAATTCGATTTCTTGAACGTAGAAACATTTAAACATTAATTCCGGTTTAAGTAATTAAGTAGCTATGGTGGTTTACTGCTGCTAAAAACGAAATTCTAGCCGACAAGCTAGTTTTATTGCATGTTAACTGCTGGAATCTGGCAGAAGCCGCTGACCTCCGCGAATGTGTTTCTTCATAACTTTATTTCGCTTTGCTGCGTCAGCTGTTTGATTAGTAGATCACATTTGACTGACAGTGCAGTGAAGTTGTCTGTAGTGATAGCAACATGCCAGCTCAGCGGGTCGCAGTGTGAGTGCGGTGCAGTTCTGGTGCCAGGCTGTGGGATCCATCCTCACAGTGTCGGTGTTGTTTATGCCAGGGCTCTGGCCCCGTCTCCAGCAGCTGAAGCGCACCCGTCCTGTCCTCTCTGCTCCACGGCCTTCCTCCTGTCTGAGCCATGACCACCCAGATGGAAAATGATTTGGTGAGTGCCACCTGAACAATAACAGTGAGCAAAAAGATGCTTTAATAAGCCTGTATGATTGCCATGGCGCTTCAAGCAGCAGCAGCAGCTCAAGTTGGGATAATTTAAGTGTTTTGGGTTTCGGTGGGACGTGGAAGGGGGGTTGTGGATTAGCCAACTTCCACAAACACTTATCTGGGATCGTGACGGCTGTCCCCGTGAACACCATCTGTCTAATCTCAGTTAAACGCTGGCCTACTTTCCTTTCAAGGTTTAGATGCCAATTGATTGTACCCTCTTTGTGTGCTGCCCCCAATTTCAACCAAAATATTTGTCACATGTTTGGGAAACCAAAGTTAAGTCAGATTATTTAGACAAGCAACACTGGAATTTGGAATATAAATGTCTTTATATTGCATCGTTTCAAATGACTAAACCAAAACATTTGTTTTTATTTGAATTCCTACTTACTGATTTGACTTTGGCTAAATCAGACGTATTGTTTTTGTTTTTCCAAGGGCTAATGCATACATTTGAACATTCTGCAGGGTTTTTTTTTTGTTGAGGAAATTGTTTTAAATCCAACAGAAAATGCATTGTAATTACATATGTCCCATTTGATTTTTGCTCAAAATATGGCCTCGCAATAATACATTTTACTGGATGATAAATTGTCCCAGAATTAATTTTGAAAAGCGATAATATTGTTGCATTGAAACCTTCCAGTTTCAATGAACATTTAACACTGGAACGAGAAGACATTTTTAATATATAAAATAAACAAAACAAAAACAACAAATAAAATAAATTATGAAGTCTCTGTTCACAAAAATGTCCTTTAAAATAAGGATAGTTGAGACTAAAGCACCAGAATGAAGACTTTTGTCATCCAGTTTTTGGTAGACAGAAAAGAGAAAAACAATAAATCATGCAAATGGAAATGATTGAACTCATTGAAATTATTATTATAATTGATTTTTTGTTTATTGCAACAGGCCTACTCAAAAAGTGCATTAACATATAGACAAATGTTTTTATCGTTTAATAAAGCTGGCAGTTCGCTTGATTTATTTAACAAAAAAATAATATAAATCTCTTTTTCAAGAGTTGACCAAAGATCTTGGTTATATTATGTTCACATGTTTCATCTGAAAAAATTAACAGATTCTATTGCTGTCCATTAGGAAGTTATGGTTGATAATATTTTCACAAAAACAGCCAAACACAAACCACACAGCGTGTTTCTGTTGTAAAACATTTATTCGTATTAGAAAAACATTTCAGGAATTTGTGATGTATGCTGTTGCCATGGGCAACCAGGCATGTTTGACTTTGTTTTTATTTCGCTGGGGATAAAAGTGAACAAAGCCTGTTGATGACAATGATGACGACACACATGTGCAACCAAACGGCAAGGTTATCTGGTTCACATGGACCCTCACAAGCGGGACAGGGTGAGACGGTGTTGGGGGCGGTGGGTTGTGTTTGTAAACAGATCAGGAAGCGGGTCGACCCCTTCCTCTCCCTGACGTCACACTCATTCAGCTAAGTCGCTTTGTTCTGCTTGCTGTGATTTATCAAAAGAAGAAAGTTCATGGACCGTCTGCTAATCAGTGGTAAATGTCAGGAAATGCTTTCACCTGGGTCGCTCTCAATAACAAAACGTTTTATAAGGGATTGCTCTATGAATCCATTATAAAGCGGACTCATAAAGATGCAATTTTACCAGAAATATTTTTTTAAATCAAAAGAAAAAAAAATTAATGAGGGGGGGGAAAGCTTTGATAGTGTCCAGATCATGTGGTTCGTTCTTCGAAATACCCTCATTACCTCAGTTGCTTCAGAGTTTTGCTATACTGACAAGAATTTGTTTCTGATGTGTTAAAAGATGAAGTATTTCCTTATCTGTAAAACGGATACCAAATTATAACTTCACAACATGCTCAACATTCCTCATTTTGTTATTCTTTTGGAGGTCTCATACAATTGCTATTTTATTCATTATTATTATTATTATTTATTCATTATTTTATTCTTTACAACTTTATTCTGCTAATATTGTGACATTATTCTTGTGTTATTTCGACTTTACTGTAACATTTTATTGTAATAATATTGACTTTATTCTCACGATAAAAAAATAATCGTAGCTTGATGCTACTTGTGCTGGACGATATAAATGAAAAACATATCACGATAAAAGCATTTCATATCAGTCAATATCAATAAAAAGTAATTATTTTTAAAATATATGAAATGCTGCCAAACTGGTGGCATCATCCTTCCTTTCACTCCACGCTGCTGTTTTTATTTTTAAACAGTTATGAGGCACTGTGGCGAAACCTGAAACTGCTGCTGTGGCAGTTACTCTACAAGTTGTTGCTAGGTAACCAAAGAGTGAGTGAGTTCTGGGTTGAATTTCAGTGAATATTCTCTATAAAGAACATTGGATATTCTATCAGACGTATTATCTACTGATATTGATCACATGCCTTTTGCGATATATATTATTGATTTATTGTCCAGCCCTGTCTGACCCCTATATTCTGTCTTAGAGTTGAACAGAATTCAAAGTCCAATTAAATGCAAACTGTTAAAATCGCTTGTCAAACATGATGGCTACCTTAGGCATGCTGATGTTACTCTGAACTAAAAAATAAAATCTTCAAAAGCCAAAAATTTGATGAATCGATTCAGCCTCACTGTTACTTCTCAACTAAACCCACTATCAGCCTTTGACTCCATGTTAAATTAATAACCCGGCGCTGTCTGGGACACCTGGAGTTATCGCATTAGCCTGATGGAGCGGAGCGGAGCGGCAGCACCCTGACACCAAAGGGGCTGTGTTCTCCCTCCTAACCCCACCCTCATCTGTTGTTGTCTCTGGCACCAAGGACTCACTTCACCGTAAGCCCCCTCCAAACAAAGTCAGCCAGTCAAAGAGAGGATCTCTGCTGTGGATAAATCTAATTAGACTGGAATGCCCCTCTCTGAGCCTTCGGAAGGCCACCTCATGCCAGAAGAGGTTAGAGGAAGTGCAGAAGTTTCAACGCTGATAATTGGGAAGATTGTATCTGTATGAGCACCGTTTGACTTGGATGCTACGAGTTCTGGTTTTGGACGCATTGAGATGTTTTCATTTGTTTGGTTTTTTTAGGTGCATCTCCGCCTTATCCTGGTCAGCGGCAAAACACAAGACTTCACTTTCTCTCCAAACGACTCGGCCACAGACATCGCCAAGCATGTGTTTGACCACTGGCCTGCAGGTGCGTTGTAGGGATTCTGTAATTTGAACATTTCTTTTATGTAAACCCTTAGTTATCCTCCTGATATTGCCTTACATTTTTGGTGACACAAATGTCAGTTGACTGAACCCTGTATATGTTTTTATATCGCTGAAGAATAAAATGTGCGTACATATTCTTGATACAAAGTGAAAATAGTCTACATCAACTGTTAGAAGTAGATCAGTTTTATCCAATAAGAGGCAGGCGGTCAATGAATGTTGAAATGAATGTAGATAGTGAAGTATGTTCAATCCAAAATGTGGGGTATTGTAAATTATGTGTATTTACCTAAAACATTTCTATCTAGTACACGTTTACATTTCCACCAGGTGTAGTCAGTGTGAACCAGGGGCCATTTTTGGCCCTTGAAATTATTTTGATTGATCACAAGTCAAGAAGAATAAAACTTTGGCCAACAAAATAAAAATCTACCGATAACCCCAAAAATTTAAAATTGTCTGTTTATCTTTTAATAAGGCAACAGACTAAAGCCTTTTTTATGTTTTGAGTCTTTAAGGATGTATAAATGTAATAAAAATGTAGCTTATTGAGCAAATTAAACAAAAGTCAAAGAAAAATCACATTTGCATTTTTAATTCAATACATTTTGTGGCCCATGAGTTGTTTAAATTTGCCAGTTTTGACCCCAGGGGGGAAAAGTTTTTTTAATTTTTTTATTTCCCAGTTAATCCTAAATGTCAATAAACTTTTTTAAACATTAATGTTTAAATTTCACTATTGGCACATTTTTGTACTTCCATTTGGGTCTGAACTGCTTCTAAAAACAGTTTAAAAAATCTTGAATGCTAAGTCACATCCCACGGACACTGCGCCGTTACCTAGCAACCCCAGCCAAGCCCGGGCCGTTACCTAGCAACCCAACAGAACTCAAGAACATTTGGTCAGCTGATTGTATGGATCTATTCACTGTAAAATAGCTGCTGGAAAAGACAAGTGTTTTGTTGTTTTTACCATCCCGAAATCGCTTGCTACATTTGTGTTGGTTGTACAGGAGGCTCACTTTCTGCTTTTCAAATATGTATGGTTGTACAGCAGCAGCTTGTGAGAAGAAAAAATAGATTAGAATTAGATATGGTCCCAAAAACCATATCTTAGTTTTTCTTTTTCTGTGACAGGATGGGAGGAAGAGCAGGTGAGCAGTCCCAGTATACTGCGCCTCATTTTCCAGGGGCGCTTCCTTCATGGCAACGTTACGCTGGGAGGTGAGACCGTCTCTGATGCAACCCAATCACACCGGCAATCAATAAAACTGTATTTCTAGATCAGATTTCTTGCAGCCAAAGTGCTTAAGAGGTACAGATGAAAATATGATAGAAAATGATCAAACTAAGCAGACAAATAATGTTTATCTAATGGTGAAAATAAAAGCGGTTTGCATCAAATCTTTAGGAACATTTTTGAAGACAGATTTCATTTTAAATTTGAGTTAAATGAAGTGACCTGCAGCTGCAGTCTTCTTTATCTAAGCAGGTTGTGGTTTAAGAAATTAACGGCTAAGCCTCGCCAAAGCGGTCTAAGGAGCAAATGAATGTGATCATCTGTTTTCTTTAAACTCATTAAGCAGTTGACCTTTCGACCCCGTGACTCTCCGCCTGATCTCCACCTGCGCTCACTGGCTCGAAGTCAAATGAACGGGTTGATTGTTGGCTTTAGTGGACTAAACACTAGTTTGATTTACCAATCTATAACATTCAGGGTGTAATGGTGATAAAATAAAGCGGAAACGTTTCAATACTGGATATATAGTATTGGCCCAGAAATAAGTTTAACTGATAAAACAAAATTTAAAACAACAAGGTTGCGTGAAATTGAGACAATGGGGCTATCATTTGTTATTTGAGTTTTCAACAATTAGAAAATGAAAAAGTGATAAGTTTATTTGTATTTGAATCAGATTAAAAATATTTCATTCAGATGATTAATATTTTATGGAAGGCTATTTTGTTTCATTTTATCTATGGTTTCTGTCTTAAGTGGATTTTATTTCTGATTTATTTGTTGTTTTTGGTAGTTGATTTTTATATTTTTGATATTTAAAACATCTTCCATCTCTAGTGTTAAGTGTTCTTTACAAAATTAAAATTTATTAATCTTTGAGAGAACAAACTTGGGACAATTTATCATCCAGCAAAATTTGTAATCGAAACAGGCCTACTTATGAATCCTTTTCTTTCCACCTTAAAATTATTCCTATGGCAACCCCTGCCATCCAGCCCCGTTACCTAGTAACCCAAGCCGAGCTCCAGCATGTTTGGTCAGCTGGTTTTTCCGCTATATGCTGTACAATGGCTGCTGGAAAAGACAAATGTTGTGTTGTTCACTTACCATCCAGAATCCACTTGCTACATTCTTGTTGGTTGTGTAGGAGGCTCCACTTCTGCTTTTCAAAGACTAAGCTAAAATCTCATTATCTAAGAATAATTTTGTACAAAAAATGTAATGGACATGTTTTGTATAAAGAAGCATAATTAATAAAACAGCTTACTGATGTTTGTTTCCTGTTTGAAGCTCTGAAACTGCCACCGGGACGAACGACCGTCATGCACTTGGTTGCCAGGGAGACTCTTCCAGAGCCCAACTCTCATGGTTAGTGTTGTCATAAAACCGAGAGTTTTCCTTCCAAGTTTTAATTTGTTGACTGGAATATTTAGTAAATATTTGCATGTTTGGAACAAACCAAGGCTCAGATTCATTGCTCATCCAGTTCATGGCTGGAGTTTCTCATCGACTCGAGTTTTTAAATCTGCACATCTCTCCTGTCTTGTCTTTTTGTAGGTCAGAGGAACAGAGAAAAAACCACAGAAAGCAACTGCTGCCTCCTCTTGTAAAGCTTCAGAAACCCCCTTTCCTCCTCCTCTACCCCAACATCGTGCAAACTAAACATAACGCGCACCTAAACATGCACAAACTCCCTCACTTTTTTCTCCTGCTGCTCGCCTCTTCGCCTGCAGATCTGGAAGAAATCACAGGAAGTCCCGTTTCGGGGACGCTTTGCTTGAACTCTTGTCCGATCTGAGGCATTTTTTTTTTTCTGTTGTTTTTATTCGTGCCAATATACCCCACCAACACAATTTTTACTGTCAGCATTACTTCCTGTAGCCCTTTCTTTTCAATTTTAAGATTTCACCGATACACGCTCTCTGCCACACATGAGGTGTTTTTAAAAAGTTGGCATTTTTAGTGTTAAAGACCCAGAAGCTCACAGCTTTTTAACGGACTTATAAAGGATTTTGTGGGCTCTAACCTGCCTCTACTATTTACATGGACAATTCCCCGGGTCCTGCTGCACTTAACCTGTTTAATTATGAAGTGTTTATTGGTTAATCTCCTCCTTCAATGTTGTTTTTATTCTTTTTTTTTTTTTTTTTTGTCTCTCACATAGTAGAAAATTTGCCAGATATTTCCTGCAGAACTAACTGAACCGCCTGCGTTTGTTCGTTTCTGTCGGAGAAGCTTCGGTGAAGAGAAACTATTTTGGATCCACGGATTCGTTTGTTATTTTATTTTAATAACGGCAGGTGAGTAGAAACAAAAGTGGAAAAGCGAGACGGGAGGGAGAGACGGTGTTGGTTAAATCCTCCTTCCAACCAATGGAGGTTCACAACGAGGCAGAATATTTAGTTTTCCCCCCAGTGGCAGGTGTGGGGAAAAACAGGAAAGCAGGGCGGGTTTTCACCTCCCTTTCATTTTGGATGCCGTCTATATTTCATGTTTGCCTTTTATTGTGGAATTCATTAATATCATTAATAAGGAAATTTAAATATATCGATTTTTATCTTGTGTATAGGTATTTGTTGAGTTTGTGTGCGAGTCTGTCTGAGGGTGTGTGATGCACGTTGCATACTGTGTGAGGACTAGTGAGATTTTTATTTTGAAGTGGTGCACTGTGACAGGCTGCGGAAACCTTTCGATTCCTTCCATCGAGTGTCCTTTGGTTTGTGTTTTTGTTGATCAGTGTCACTGCTATGAAGTTTTAGCTCAGTATGAATAAATGTAAAAAAATAAATACAAACTAAAATGCAATGTGGTCAACATAAAAGCTTGTATTATAAATTAATAAATCTTTACATAAGGCAGATTCTTTGAGTTCAGATTCATTTTTTTCAGTTTTTGGGTTTTTAATTTTCAACACAGAAACAGTTTCCTCCAGAAAACTTGCTAATCTCGGGGGGTTGGTAGTTATTCATGCAGCCGGCTGGCATGTTTTTGAGTTAAAAAATGTTTAAAGTTGACAGGAAATACAAAAATATTACTTGATAGTTAGGCATTTTTGAAAGACTGGAATATTAATACCTAAACACCAACTATTAAATCTTAAAAAAGACAATAATTAAAAAAAATTAAGATAAATTAACAGCCTGGTGGCCCGCCAGGCTTATAGTACACTGAAAAAAACCCAGCAGAAAATCATGTCGCAAATAGACTTGGGTTGGGATCTTAGATAATTTCTAAAGATATTAAATTGGTTCAGCAATTTATAAAATTCTCCTATTCAAAATTTTATCACCCATTTTCTCACTTATTCATTCTAAAATTTATAATTATTTTTTTCACATTTTGTTACATTGAAACTACAGATGAAATGATACATTTGATTGTGATGCATTATTGAAATTATCTTCTAATTTAGTAATCAATTAATGGTGAACTGACTCAACAAAAGGTCATTTGATTCAAAACTGTACAAAACGTATTTGCATTTAATATACAAACAACTTAGCTTCTAAATAAGTTTCAATCAAAACAGCTTTAGCTTTAGATTTACTAAAGGTATGTCACTACATTTAATTTTAGACCATACAATGATTTCTTATTTTAAAAAATGATTTATTTTTTATGTATTTCTTGCATAAAAAAGGCTTAAATGGTTGAATGAAAAACCTGTAGCATGTCACTTTTTTATCTGATTAATCAATTATCAGAATGATAAATAGATTGATTACTACAATAATAGTTATTTACAGCCATGATTACAACTCCAAACTTCAGTTCATTTTATTGGGACCAACGCAATGTGGTGCATATTAGACTTTATAGTAGTTTTTCAAAGAGGACGCCTCAGAAAGTTGTAGGGAAGATAAGAAATAAAATAAAATGTAAGCACTCATGATTTTTTTTGTTTGTTTGTTTTTATCAGGAGGAACGGACCAGCAAAGAAACTATCAGTCCTCTTTGTCCATGAATACAAAAACTAATACTGCAAACTTAATCCAAGACTGAATGGTTAATCCAAAACTCTTCATCAGTTTCTGTTTAAACTGATTTGATTCAGTGAATATCCTCTTCAGATAGGTGGTGTATTGTTCCATTTGGCCTGTAGGTGGCAGTGTCCCTCTGTTAGTTTGATGCGGGATCCTAAATGAAGCGTTTTAAAAAAAATCTTTTAATTCGTCCGGAACTGGGAATAAGAGCCTATTTATTACAGCGTGGTGTTTTAAAGTTTAGAGGCATAAAAACATAATTTAACAGTTTGAGTGTCGGATGGAAAGCTGTCATCACTGCGTGCTGAGGAGTTAAAGTTTCCACCGAGCTGAACTTCAGCAGCTGGTTTCTGGTCTGCTGCTACTTAACCCTGGCAGAGATTCTCAGCAATCCTCAAATCTCTCAACAAACGGCTCTTTCACAATGTAGCGAGGAGACGTTTACCACAGTTTCCACTTATCTGGAGTTGTTTTTCTGCAGAGAGTGACGGAGCAGGACTTGACCACAGAGGTGATCAACTGCGTCTTAACGAGAGTCCAGGGAGGGGATTTGTTGAGCTACCGAAACCCCCCACAGCTCCTGCAACCTCTGCAGGACGAATTTCTTTCTGTGGCTGACATGACTCAAAGCAGCCAGAGTCCAGACGAAATGAAAAGACTTCCTGATTTTTATTTGAAGGCCTCAAACCAGGGGCGGCTAAAATACGCCCCAGGGGCCATTTGTGGCCCTCGGATTGATTTTGTGTGGCCCTTGAAGTTTGACCCTGCAACACTTTTTGTAATTTCCATCAAGAATTTATATCTTCTTAAGCAGAAAATACAAAGTTCAACACAAATAAATTTTCTTTTATTATCATTTTATTTCTGTCTCATGATAGTGATATTTGAATGCATCTGCATCTTAAAGAAAATACTTTTAATATCAACATATGAAATGATCTTTAATTGTGTTTATTAATAATATTATGTGCTAAATAGATTTTCTTTTGAATGGGTTGAAGCTAAAAAAAAAAAGAAAAACGTTTTGGGTAGAACATTTTTACAATGTTTTTTTGTTTTTATCTTCAATGCAAAATGTATATTTTTTACAGTTTTGGTTTTATGGCAGCTCTGTCTATGTTATTCTTTCATCATTTGTTTTTTTTAAACATCTGAATACTCCAGTTAATGATTGATCAATTACTAAATTCTATGAAAATTCTGTCAACTATCGATTAACCCTTAAATGTTCAATTCATAGGTTTCATCAAATGGTTGTTGCAGATGAAGATGCTGCAGGCAGGAAGGAAGACATTTGCACTACAAAGTATTCCAAAAATCCTTGGTAAGATTTAGTTTATGTTTGGATTTATAGTAATTGTTTGAACAGATCAACATTTGCCCCTTCAGGCATCTGGAAACTGCATAAAGATGAAACAAACTTCTGGAAACTCGCAATACATTTTTTATGTCAATTGATGTCACAAAGGAGCAGTTGGTGTGTTTGACATTAAAGCCATGACATCATCATCATCTGGGTTTCCAAAAGTGTCTTAAGGTGTAGAAACATTAGTGTGTTCAAATGTTTCAGTTTGAACAAACATTTCCTCATTATTATGACATTTACCAACAGCAAATAATATTAGTAATCCTAATAGACATTAAAGAGGAAACGTTTGCAAATGTAAGTCTAATGAAAAACAGAAAGTTTTAAGTTGTTTACTAAAAAGCAAGAAGCCTCTTAATAGAAACTGAGAGTTTGTTCCAGGAGGGAGGAGTATGAAAACCATAGTGCTGGTTCCCAGTCCCACACCAGTGCCACCAGTAAACCCACAGCCTGAGAGCTTTGAAGCTTATATGACTGACAAATTCTCAACAGTCTTAGATGATGGCAAAAACTACAGAATAACCACTGAAATGGTTATGATGGAGAGCAGCATTAGCATGACTTTATTAAGTTTAGATATTATTTATCATATTTATTTAATGGCTAATGCTAAATATTTATTTCTAATGAAGCATCGATGTCCATACAAGTGAAGTGCGTAAATCATGGAAAACCTGAGCAACTTAGTTAGCGTGCAGTCGATTTTTAAAAAAAAAAATCTTACAGGAGAAGAATTATGTGGAGAATTTATTTCTCCGGTAAATTTAACTAAATTCAATCGGATCTTTTGTCAAAAACTCCAGAAGATACAAGTAGAGGCCTCAATAATCACCTAGATCAATACCTACCTGACAAACAGACTGTGCTTGGACTGTGTGTCCAAATAGGTGGTTAGCAGCACAGGCGTACCACAGGGAACTGTACTCACACCACTTCTTTTCACTCTGTGCACTTCAGAGCTTCCAGCACAAAACAAACTCCTGATATCTGCAGAAATACTCAGATGACTCTGCAGTTGTTGGGTGGATCAGAGATGGAAGCTCACCTGATCTGGAGATGCAACAGTGAAGCCATCTACAAGAACAGACAGAGCATACAAGGTCGGTTCTGTTCTGGTCTGGAACCTCAAGAAATAATTTTTCAGAGAAGGGTTTTAATAAAATAACTTCACAGACAACTCTGATCATTCTTTTTACACAACTACAGCGTCTTCTGAGTCCTCTTCAGAACTGCTGTAATACAGAGTGCTATATACAAAACTAACAAGTAACTACAGCAACATACAGGAGTTTGTTTTAAATCAATAATTACTCAATAATAATAATAAAAATAATTTAAAAAAGTACTAGATTATTTCACTTAAGATATTTCTATGAGAAAATCTTAGTAGATTACATATTTAGTCCAGTTTGTGGTGGTAGCATGGCAAATGCAGGGTGAGTCAAAAGTAAAGAAACTTGAGAGTGAGGGAATAAAATTCAACAATAAAACCCACAAAATGAAAAGTGATGTTATAAAACCCGATTGAACAAAAATCTCATAAAAGTCAACAAGAAAATCTGTTTAAAACCTATAAAATAAACCACACAAAAGCTTGATACGCATTAAAAAGATGGTAGCATGTATTTAGTTTGCTGCTCTCCTCATTATAAGGAGTCTGTGCTGCTTCTGTTCCCTTTACAAGCTGATGCCACACAAGATGGAGAGAAAATACCTGCATGCCTGAACCAACGGGGGGCTGTGATATATGCGTTATTTTCTGTCAAGGTGCTTAGTGCTATATCCCAGCTTCCCCTCTGTTTTCTGATTCTTCAGGTTCAGTTTTATCAAAACCAGCTGTAAAAACAATTCAAAGGACACATCACACTGAAAATGTTCACTTTCTGTCTTAAACTTGGGTGTAAATTCAGGTAATAATTCTCAAAAAGTTACACATTTTTAGCAGCAAAATATGAAATATTTCTTTGCGTCTTTTCCACAGAAATCCCAGGTCTTTCTCATCAGCTGTGAGGAGTTCACTGGTCCACAGAAGAGGTCCTGTGATGGCATGAAATGAAAGAGTTCAGTGGGCCAGCGTGAAAACATACACACTCATGCAGGGGTTGATTTAACCCAGCAGGGGGTTCGCAAATGAGCAGCGTTCACGCTGACTCCAGAAGCTGTTGCAGTCTGTCTTCTCCGAAATGTAGGGATCATGACCGGCGAGGTCAGACGGCGAGGGAAGCCATGAGGCATCACTGTTTCCATAACTGAGCTGCACGACGGAGGGAGGCCTCCATTTACTGCGCCGTTCGTTTCTCCAGATGGCCCTAAATGCAGCATTACTTAAGAGAGACTCAGTTCGGCGATCTCTGCTCAGAATGAAGATGTAAACATTTCTATGTGTCAAACTAAAGGCCCAAAGCCCAAATCTGGCCCACTAAAACCTGCATGTTCAACACCAAGACGGATTACTTGTTTTTGTTTTTAAAAACATGTTTGAAATAAATAAATATATGCACCACAAATCTGGAACAAACTTCAAGAAAACTGCAAAACAGCTGAAACACTGAGCTCCTTTAAATCTAGACTATAAACCCACCTGCTCAGAGTTGCTTTTGAATCATAGTAAATAAAAATTTACCAAACTATTTGATAAGTATTGATGATTTAATTATGCCACTCATCAAAATGTACTTTCTCTTACTGGTTTTCCCAATTAAGTGTAGGTGTTTCTTATGACTTTGTATTTTTATTTTATTTTTAAAGCACTTTGAACAGCCTTGTAGCTGAAACGTGGTTTGCAGATAAACTTGCTTGTTTGACTGATTATCTGCATACCTCCAAATGAGTCCTGAAAGTTTTTCACAATTTCAAAACTCATGAAACATCAACAGATCCCTTCAAAGAATATTTTAGATAGTCAGGTTTCTGAGGGTCTTTGACAAAATATTTTGTTTTTTCAAGTACAAAAGCTGCCAAAGTGAAAAAAAGAATCCTGCAACAATGTGCAGAAAGTCTGTGGAAATTTTCCTCAGGTCCAAATTAAGAATTGAATACTTTAGTCTGTTCTATAGACATATGAATCATGATCAAGAAGAAGAGATCCTGGATCAAATTAGCTAGTGTTAGCTTCCTTTATAGGCAGCTGAGCTCAGACTTATGAATAGTGGTAAAATTGGAAGACACTCATGGAAGATTTAAGACAGCTGCGTGTGTTTTCTCACAATCAAATGTCCAATGAATAAAGTCACTCAGATTTCATACAGTTTGAAGCATTTGAAGAAGAAAATGGTAGACTAGGTTGCCTATGTTTTGAAATGTTTCTAGGAGAAAGCTTTGTTCATCCATTTTCATTGCAGAGACAAAATGGGGATTTTTGTAAAAAAGGTCCACAGCAAATGTCAAGCATTGTGTATCTTCTTTAGGGTTTGTGAAAACACACTATTGTGCCATGATTTGTGGTGCTTTTGCAAGCACAGAACATGAGGACTCTGCAGTCACTGAAAATACCCTGAACCCCAAAGTTTGGCAAAGTAAAAGTCAAAATGTGAGGTAATCTGAAACTTAGTCCAAACTGGATCACGCTGCTTTGGTCAGTTCTTTTGAGCTGACCTAAGAACTCCTCCAGTATGTAAAAGATGGACTCAAGAAAGAGTTATTGTTTAAGACTGTTGCTTAAGATGCTCTCATCAGCTGTTGAGTCAAAGGGTTTAAATAGCCTTTCATTCACCACTTATTTCATTATGAACAATGTTATAACATATTGGTCTGATTATCTAAGGTTGTTCTGATCTCAAAAATGTACAGTTTTATTTTTACTAATGAACTGGAAAGTGAGAGGAACCTGGAATAACCAGGGAGAACCCACATGTTCACAGAGAAAACCTGCAAACTCCACTATTGGGCCTCCAATCACAAAAGACTGAATTACAGAGAGCGAAGAGACTGGTATAAAACTGTTAATCCCAAAATATACAACATTGACCCACTTTCACGCTGCATTTCAGTTACCTGGGAAATGGAAATTTGAACTTGTCAGACTTCAGCCTTCTAGTTAACAAGCCCTGATTTTACCATGGCGACGCCCATAAACATTGTTTTCAATAGCTCTTACAAACATAATTTTAAGCTTTACTTTCCATAAGTTTACACCACTTTTCGTTTCTTCTGTTTATATTTGCAACATGCAACTTTGATTTTAGTCGCCCGTGTAAATGCGTGTCTTCACAAATAAACATGTTTCCGCGCATCTTACTACTATTGACGTGAAGAGCGGCCATGTCGAAGTCGGAGTTGCTCCCAGTTTCCCAGTGAGAAATCGATCCAGTTTACTTTTCCGACTGGTAAATCAGAATTTCCGAGTACAACTAGAACGCATCATCAATTTCCAAGAGAAAAAAAGTGTCGCCGCATGATCACATGACAAGACTACCAAAAAAAGAACTGCTAGCCCACTGCTAGCCCACTGCTAGCCCACTGCTAGCCCACTGCTAGCCCACTGCTAGCCCACTGCTAGCCCCTTTCCGTGGAAGTCGCAGGCTAATTTTATATGATTACTAACAGTCATTTTCATAATGAAACTTGAGCTTGTTCTATATTACCATAGTTTTCCGTCTCACTAAACTACATAAAAGGTCCATAAAACCTGCGAAATGCCAATTTTCTCAAAAGCTACACCCTGACGGTTGATGCTAAAGGCAGCTAGCGCTCCGGTAATTCAAAAGTAGCGCCCGTCTGCTCGGCCAGCCGCAGCAAACCCTTGGCGCTCACAAACAATTATTTTTATTTATATATATATATATATTTACGGTGCTTAAAGTACTGATAGAACTTAAAAGAGATCGATTATACTTGATTGAAACAGCAAAATACCATCTTCGTACGTCAGTTTAAACCGCCATCTTGTGAGAGGCAACGCCGTAAATCCGCCATCTTTATATTACAAAATACAAAATTTGATCCACAACTGCGGTTTTTTAATTTCTTATACGGCTAAATACTGAAATGTTGCTTTAATTGGAAATACTAAGGAATGATTAATCTTTCATTAATTTGTTTGACTACATACCAAAATGTTCTTACTTTAGAATTTATTTGGCTTCATTTCCTTATTCTTCAGTACAAACTTTTGTCTTCAAGCATTCACATTCATATTGACATTTATTTTACTATTCATCTTTCTATGAATCATGTTTCATGTTGTGAGTAATGCTATTTTGCTCCAACATAATCTAAAATTTGTTGAACGCTAATTTGGCCTCATCCAAATTCCTCTTCCTGACTCAACATTGACAGTTCATACTGTGGTATAATTTCATCATTTTATTGGTTCCATTCTTTTATATTTTTGCTGTTCTACTTTTTTTAGTCTAATTATTCCTTTGTTTTTTACTTGTTTGCTAAGTTAAGTGTAACTAGTTTAGTGAGTTTTATTTATTTTTTTATTAATAAGGTTAAATTTTCTTTTTGTTAGTAAACTCTTATCATTTTGGAAAGAAGTTGTATTTATTCCATGCAAACCTAAACCTATCTTTGTCCAAAATCATGCAGGATTCAAACCCAGAACCTTCTTGCTGCAAGAAAACAGCACACTTTCCTCTTTTTTTTTTCTTTTTTTTTTTTTTTTACAATATATTATGATTTGGCACCAAGTTGCTGGAACCTGTGTCTATACCTCCACTGACTGCTCCAAGTCTTTACAAGGTTAAGCATCAGCATTAGACAGAACAATGAAAACGCCTGTGGAAACCTCTGATTCAGAGTATGACTCCCAGAACATGCTCACATTTTGTGAAGGTTTTTCAGTTCCTTCTTGGCTCCTGCAGTGCTGTCCTCACTGTTTGGCCGGGCAGGCGGTCACTTGAGGGTACTGGCTTCTCACCAAACTTTCTCCTTTTGTTTGTTTCAAAATGAAAAGCCCAAACTGTGAATGGAAACATGCTAAAGTGATTACACCAAGAACCAAAGCCAAGGTGTTGTGGAGTCTCTCTCATTACGCTCAGCCTCCTGCTAGGTATTGTTTGTGTACCTGCACTTTGGATTTAACACTAAAAGCTTGTTTAATGTAATTTGTGTTTTATTCAGTATTTCATTAGTCATGAGCCAAAGTTTGCGTGTTTTAATTTTTTTTTATTCTCAGCCCTGTTGCAGTTTATGTTCAAGTGAGTCAGGTTTTTTACTTTGAAGCTCCACCTGCTCTGATCTTTTTCCAGACTTCATAAAGGCGAAACTAGGTCTGGGCAATAAATCGATTTTTCTTTTGGGTTTTGGCAAATGATATCAGCGCACCTAAAGCTTATTATTTTCTTTGACAAGTGTGTTTCATTAAATTACCAGAAAAAATACCATAATATTTGGAGAATAAAGAAGCAATTTTAAGAGAATGCTAACACAAAGAATAAAAGACAATAAGGAATATTGAGCGCCGTGAAGCATCAATTTCACAGAAAATGCTAAATAGACTTTTAACAAATTAGCATCAAATTATTATCAGTAGGAGGATTTTGAAACAATTGTGCAAACAGCTGATTATTTTGCACCATATATTGACAAAATAAGCTTTTTTTCTCATTAATATAACTTTCTTCTTGCATTTCTAAGATATTTTTTTCCTGTTAAATTGCATCTTTTTTCTTCTAATGTTAAGACTATGTTTTCGCAATTAAAAATTCTCAGCCTATAGTATCAGGGTATACTATGACCCTGATACTCTGTTATAGGAGTGATGCTGGAAGTAAAATCCACAAAATATTTTCTATCATTTGTATCCAGAGTACGGTGGTAACTATTTACCTTTACTCAATTATATTTACTTGAGTAACTTTTTTTTTTTTAAACTTACTTTTAGAAGTATTTTTACTACATTGTACTTTTACTTGAGTAATTTTATTATGAAGTATTTCTACTCTTACTTGAGTAAAACATCTGGATTTTTTTTACCCACTGAATGAAAAACAAAAATGTTTTAACCAACAATTCACCAGACATAACCTGCAGTTTTTGTTGAAGTGTTTTTTATTGAAAAAATAATTTGTAAAACATTTTTTGCCTGATTTTATTTTTTGTTACTTACATGTATTATTGTCTTTCTCCTCCTTAAAATACCAAAAATTCCACTTAACTTTATATCCTGGCTCGTCTGATGATGTAATTCTTAAATATTGATCAGTTCCTGAGTAGACTTTTCTCCAAATACTACTTTACTCTTACTTGAGTCATTTCTTGGCTTTTTACTTTTACTTGGGTAAAAATTATGTTGAAATAGTGCTACTCTTACTTCAGTACAATTATTTAAGACTCTGCCCACATCTGTTTTATCTCTGTATCAAAATAAAATCGATTGAGATTGGATCTGGAATGAAAAAATCAGAGATTTTATTGCTAAACCATTTTGTCCAACTCTGTTACTGAACATGTTTAAACACGTTTGAGCATAATTTTGGCTGTCTGTATTTTCGCTTGTCAAACCGCAGACCTTCAAGACACTTCAGGAAATGTAATATCTGTAAACACTGCTGCTCACTTCAGATTTACAGCCGCCTCTTCCCAGACTTGTTGCTGTGTGTATGTTGTTAATTAAGACATCACAATGCTTTACAGTTCACTGCTCTGCTGGAGCCGGGGGGCTGTAATTCCAGTTAGTCAGGGATCAGATGGAGGTCACTGCTGCGCACCACGAGCCCACCGAGCCCCTCCGGACTTTATCCCCACTAATGGGGTCTGTGAGGGGGGAATCCCCAGGATCAGCGGGATTAGGATACCTGGCCTCGGTCCTGTCCATGTGAGCCACTGCGAATCTGCTGGAGGAGTCTTCATGCGTCTGAAGGAATGACAAAAATCTGTGGCTGGAGGCATATTAGCATTAGCAAGCTGTGACTGACAGCCAGAGTCCGCTAGTTACATTTACTTGAGTTAGTAATTTTATTAAGTTAAAGTACTTTTTACTTTAATTTGAGTAACTTTAGCGTGAAGTATTTCTACTTTTACTTGAGTAAAATTTCTGGATTTTCTACCCACTGAATGAAAAACAAACATGTTTAAACAATAATTCACCAAACACAGACACACACCTACAGTTCTTTCATTGAAAGAAACTGATTTGGCAAACTTTCTTTTGCTTAATTTTTATTATTTATATGAATTATTGTCATTTTGGTCGTTAAAAAGACTAACATTTTCTCTTAACATTATAATTTAGTTCTTCTGATTTTGTAGTTTTTAAATATCAAATGATTGATAATTTGATCTGTGACTTGGTACTGGAGACTTTTTACCAAATATGTTTTACTTGAGTAAAAAATATGTGGAAGTATTGCTGCTATTACTTGAATATAATTTCTGGGTATTCTGTGGTTTTTCTGCATTAATCTGTCATATCTACCTACTAGTTTATAAATTACGGACTATTTATTAAACATGGGGATTCAATATGGTGTTCTATACTTTTACCAGGTTCACTGTTTCTGTTTTTAATTTTACTCACTCCATGTTTCTAAATCTTCCTCCTACAGCAGCATATTTGACATTGATTAAATTAAACATTCTGAAAATCTGCATAAAGTTATTAATTTTCCATTCAGTCGTTAGAACACCAGAATTTGGACGAAACTTTATATTTTTTTCCGTCCAACAATTTTTTAATTAAATCAGATTTTTTTTTACCAGTAGCCTTTTCACCAGACATTTTCTTACTCTTTCTTGAGTAATTTTAAGTAAAATAAAATATGTTAAAGTATTGCTAATCTGCCTACCTCTTTCTTATAAAGGAAAAGTCATGCAATCAAAGTATTGTTCCTTTACAATATGAGATCAGTTTCCTCTGTAAAAACAAAATAGTTTTGTGATGAAATGGTGATTTTTAATCATTGATGGTTACTTTGGTTTGATGGTTATACTCTTTGTTCTGCCTTAATCATTTTGTTTTGGCTTTCATTTATGTCTCGGATTCCCACATCAAACATTGATCAGCTTCCCATGTTTCCTTTGTCCCTTGTCTGTTTTTCTTCTGATATCATACCATTTTTTGAGTTTAATTTAATGTTCATGTCCGACCTTTTGCCTCTGATGGTCTGTTGATGACTATTGTAGTATTTGTAACTATTTGCAGTTACTCTATTCTAGGAATATTGTTACCAAGCTGTACTTTTTACTTTTACTCGAATGAAACGTCTGGATTCAAATGAAAAACAAACGTGATTTAATCAAAAAATTCACCATAAACATAAACCTGCCGTTTTTGTAAAAGTTTCTTAAGTTTTTTTAGTGAAAGAAACCGATTTGCCTAATTTCTTGTATGAAATGTTATTTTCTGTCCTTAAAATGCCAAAAAATTCCACTTAACTTTACATTTTGGTTCGTCTGATTGTGTATTTTTTATTATTAAATGATTAATTTGACCAGTTACTCAGCACTTGCGTAGACTTTGCATTAAATACTTTCTACTAAATACTTTTTACTTTTACTCGAGTAAAAATATGTTAAAATAAGTAGCGCTACATTTACTTGAATACAAGTTTTGGTATACTTTACCCACCTCTGCAACTAAATTAGCCTTCATGAAAGAGCCACGATGCTTTTTACTTCCTGAAAATTCAATTTATCATTTAGAGAGACAATTACTTTAAAATGTAAGCAGGAACCACTGAGTCTAATGACGGCTGACAGAGCCGCCTCAGTTGGTTTCAGTTGCTGCTGCTGCTGAGTGTTTTTACTGGGAGCAACTTGGCCGTGAGTGGAGCTGCTTTGGTCTCGAGGCTCTTAAAGTTGACATTTATTCAACACTCTGTCAAGTCAGGAGCCCAGAGTTCAAGAACACCCTCAGGCTTCAGAGGAGGAGAGTGATGGCAACACAAAAACACAGCCTGCTCCTTGGTTACCGCAGAGAACCGTGTTGTATTCACAGAACAAAGACGAGTAAATTTACTCAGCAGAACGTGACGATCAGGGAGAAGTGTTCTCATTACTGTATTACATCTTCATTTAAAGCACTTTAGGACATATTTATAAATACTTTGTCATTATTTCATGTTGAGTTTCTCCTAATCAATCGGCTCCGATTGGAAGGTGCTGTAAAATCGCAGATTTATCACTTTGATTAATCAATTATTGAAATAATCGTCAACTAATTCAGTAATTGATTCATCATTAACTAGAGTAAACAAACTCAAAAAGAGGCCTTTTGATGAAACAATAACATTCTCAGAACAGTAATTAAGCCAAAACTTTAAAAGATACATACAGTTTGCATTTAAGATAAGAAAAACTAAAATTTTCTTCCCAAAACTCCTCAAGCTCCTCATTCAAATTTTGTAAGAATTAAAACAAAATGCACAGCATTTTTGCTATCCAATTATCAGTTGGTATTAATGTAACAATCAGTAGAACAGCACGACACTGTATGGATCAGTGGTGTCCAAACTTTTTGCCATAAGTGCCAAAATTGTCAAGTAGAGAGCACATTAGGGCCAATTTTATTTTGTTTTTGTAACCAAAAAGATTTAATTATTAACACATTTGTTGCTAATAAAGCAAAGGAGTCTAATTTTTGTACAAAAGGAATTTTAAGTTTATTGCTCATCCAGAATATAATCAAGGCCTCAAAGGGTTTGCTGTACTACAGGTGCAGGTACAACGTTTACCTTCAAAAAAGGTAAACATTTTTTGAAGTGAAATAAATGAAAATGGAAATATGATTAATAAAAATACTTTGTCTTGTATCTACATAAATAAATAAATATTTAAGAAGATTTTATTTGTCTTTAAAAATCTTGAATTAATCACGAATTCGCTCCATTCTTGAATTGCAAAACAAAATGATCCCGTTGCCTGCAAATGGCCCCCGAACCACATTTTGGACATCCCTGGTACAGATGTTACGTCAGGCTTTTAAACTTTTCACATGTTGATATAAGTTTTTTAGCTGCAGATGGATCCTTTGCTACAAATGATCAAGCATTCTCATTTTGGGCAATGAAATGTTTATTTTCTTTTCAAATTATTATTTTTATTTATTTATAATATTAAACTAACGATTTGCATAAAGTGCCAATATTTCATCCAATTAATGGTCGTTTAATTTAAATGTCACAATCTTGACATCATCCGAATTACAATCTGACATCATCCGAATTATAATCTGACATCATCCAAATAATAATCTGACATCATCCAAATAATAATCTGACATCATCCGAATAATAATCTCGGTGAATATGAGAAACTAAATTTGAAGAAATCCAAAGATTAATGTCTTTAAGTTATTTTAATTCTTGTTAGTCTCACATTTAGCAAATTGTTTAGTCTAAATTAACATTAGACTGTAAAAATAAATAATTTTTATGTGTGACTTTTTATTCTCTCAGTGAATATTTAAAATTAAGGACAGATATTTTAAATATAAAATTCAAAACAATTTCCTCTCCGATTACATGTCATGCAAATTTCAACATTAGATGCTTTTAATTGGATTGTCCATGGACTCCTTACAAATTCACAGTTAAAACAGCAAAATTATATTGTTTTCCATCAAACATGATGTTAAAACCCTGCAGCAGCATGTTAATATGTACATATATGATGAAGACAAGAGTGCAGTGCGTCAGAGAGCGTTTTTATTTAGAGCTGCGTATCGAATCTGGATCTAAGCAGGAGTTGAACGTCAGGACACACAGCTGCAGCCCAGCTTTGTATTTTTGGCCACTTTCTTTCTCTCCTCTTCTCAGATTGATCTCAGACCGTCGAGCCGCTCTAAACTATCAGGTCTGCTCTTCTTCTTGCATGAGTCAGAGGTTATCAATACCAACCGCTGTCAGAAAGAGTCAGACCCAAACTGAGTTTTAAACCTGCAATAATGTCTTCATGCTTTGCTTTAAGCAGATTCTGTCTGTAGGTAATTTACTAAAAAGTAGTTTCATATTTCCAAAGGATTTCAGAGTTCTGAGTTTTCCAATTTTTTTCTGATTATCACAAATGTACATAGTTGAAAATGGCAGAAAATTGATAAATGTAGGTTGAGCTGTCTCTGACTTAAAGCTTTAATTCAGAGGCAAACAAAACAGCATTCCTCTGTAGGTGCTGCACTAAAAATGAGTGAAAACACATTTAGTTAAAAGAAAACCTCTGAAAAACCTCCAGAAAGCCTGAAAATATCACCAAAAATCACTTTAAAGGTAGAAGTCAAGGTCAAATTTCACATTAAACAACTGTTTACTCTCCATAAGTGCTGAACATGCAGAGAAAATAAATAATACATTTTAAGAAAGCAGAACACAAGGGAAATATATCTAAAATAAAAACTGTATATAAATGCCTAAAATATAAGAATCAGAGTTAAAATCACAGACAACTGGTCTAAATATAAAAATAAATCATTTAATTTTGTGTACTGGCTCACTCAAGATCCTCAAATGAAAAAAGCAGAATTTATTTGCTTGTTCAAATGAAAATAATCATTCCCAGACTTTACATCAAAGACAGAAAGTATGAGGTTAGCATAATTTCTTCCTAGAAGTTTATTTTTGTTTTTATTCAGGCTTCAAGAGTTTATTTTTAGTTTTGTGTGGTATAATCTGAAACATTTGAGCTTTAAAGCGATTCTGTAATTAAGCTATGTAGTGTGTTTCACTGAGTGAATAATGATGTTCTTATTAATCAAGATGGACTTGTACAAAGGAAACAAAATAGGATTCTGAACAGAACCCTGAGGGATGCCATATTGCAGTAGAGCTACTACTGATGGACTGAACCAACGTGTATTTATTATGTTAAATTCATATTTGGATTTCTACTGCTTCTAAAAACAGACCACCTCTGGCCGGTTTTTGCTAACAAGATAATGATTTTTTGGTATCTGGAAAATGAGCCATTTCCAAAACCTTGTTGAGTCACGCTGTTACCTAGCAACCCCAGTCGGTCTCTTAGCAACTTAAGTCGAGTTCCAGGACGTTTAGTCAGCTGGTCTTACTACCTGCAATGCCTTTTTGTTGTTGACTTACCATCCAGAAACCACTTGCTGCATTCTTGTTGGTTGCGCAGGAGGCTCCACTGCTGCTTTTCAAAGATGTGTGGTTGAATAATTGGGCATTTGTTTGTAGCCGTTTTCATGTGCGAGCGTAACATTTGAGTTTATTTGAATTTAAAGTGACGAGAGCCCATAAAACAGCTGATCAGACTAAATTCTCATTATTATCTAAGAACTTTGATCAAAAAGTTTGATGAACATGTTTTGTAATAAGCTGTTCAAGGAAACATTATAGCTCACATTTAAGAAATGTTCTAGTAATTAGAGAGCATAGAAATATGGATGACTGAATAGTTTCACTCTATCTTCCTTTTAGGTGTAAATTTTGATACAAATCTCTTACAATCATTTGATATCAAAGTTTTCTGGTCTGTCTTCTACTTCTGATCCGTGCTCCAACTTTTTCTTGGCAACGTCTTTTATTTTATAATTTTTTTAATTCTTTTTTCCCCTTTGTTATTACAAACAGATAATCATTTTGTGATCAACAGAAAATTCCCAGGTCGTCTGAACCTTTTGTTTGTGTGGCTGTGGGTAACCTTCAGATTACTTTACAATGAAGCTCTTGTCCCAGGAATGCTTTGTCAGTCCTCCGATGCCTCTTTAGGAGTTATAAATCTCCATTGCATGTCCATTCTGTTGAATTTATAGACCACAATCAGGCGCAGATTAAGCGTTGGACAGAAACAATAAGCTCCATCTTAGCTACGAGTAGAAATGTGCCACGCTGGAATCCAATTATGAGCTTCATCAATCTGTCTGCAGCTGAATGGAGGAGCATAAAGCGAAGCCAGTGTCTGATCTGCATACAGATTGTTATGCTGAGTCGCATTCAGAGCCCCGTTGGAATCCAGCGCTTTGTTTGTATGAGTGAAATGCAGAGTTTAAAGGATTAAAGAGTGATTGTTGAGTAGCCCTGAGCACTGGGACAGCCAAGTCTGTGGTTCAGAGTTCAGAGCTCGCAGGGACAAGAATCGCTTGGCCTCCTATTCACAGAAAAACCGGGAACGGTTCCAGAAAAAGAGAGAAAAAATGGCCAAACCTCAGTGAATTCCTGATGAGGGAAAGAATGCAGAGAAAGAAGCCACGTCCGATCCAGAAAGACAAAAATCATTGGCTTTCTGAAACATAAAGACCTGCAGAAAAACAAATATTGAACAAAATGTGAGCACACTGCAAAAACACAAAATCTTGCCAAGTATTTTTCTACAGTTTTAGTACACATTTCTTAACAAGACAAAACTAATTTCTGCAAAATGTAGGAGCTTGTTTTAAGTAAAATGTACTAGTTCCTCTGGCAGATTATTTCACTAATAACAGTCTTGTTATAAACTAAATAATGTGCAAATAGAACAAACACATTTTCATCAATACTAATGAATTATTGGCGTAAACAAGCTCCTCTTGAAGAGTGACGTTGTGCGTCAGATCCCGCCCCATTTCCCTGCTAGCAGCTAGCAAAACGCTGCTGGCAGACAATGACTAGCATTGGTTTTAGCTGTTACATTCTCAGTGTAACACACACAAGTCTTTTTGCCCTCCAGCTCTGTGTTCATGCGCAAAATCTCCAGATATAAACAATAACATGCATGGAGTCCATATTTTGTTGACAAGTTACTTCTAAGTTATTTTTGACATATTTCAAGATATTTGGATGATAAATTAGGCCAAAAAAACTTTGTAAGATTTTGTGTTTCTGCAGAGGAACCTGGCTTTAAATTTGTTATGAAGGAAAAATGTTGAGTCTTTACATTCATGTTGAGGCTGTTTGGAAAATCGCCTCGGAAATGCGATCATGTTTAGCTGCTGTTTCGTTTTGTAGGAGAGCATTGTCAGCAAATTATTGCTGCATGTTAACTGATAAGAACAAAGTGTCCCCATCTGGCAGCAGATCAGTTTGTTACAGCTGCATCTGGATCGCAGTCAGCTGAGAACAACGGCAACACGGATCGGCTTCATTCAAGAGATTAAATCCAGAAATCAAAACATATGCACACAAGACCTTACAAAGCTATCCACATCCCTTGATTTTTGTCACAATTTGTCCCAATACAACCACAAACTATGATGAGTTTCATGGGACCACGAATTCTGCGGTGTCAAAAATGAGGTCCAAGGGCCATTTGTGGCACCTGGATTGGTTTTGTGCCGCGCCCTCCTGTAATTCAAGAAATTTGGCAGCATTTATGGTTTATGGTTTGACCATAAACCATTTATGGTTTCCCTTAAACTATTTATGGTTTAAGTGAACCATAAACCATTATTGGTTTAAGTGAAAAATTAAAACTTTTCACTTTTAATTAAGACTAAAATCATCACAGACAAATTAAAATGTTGATATAGAAAATAGGGCTGCACCAACTTAATTTTGTGAGCTCAGCAATCAACCGATTGTTACACAGGAAACCAATTTTATCCACTTAGCCAACATAGCAACTTTGTCACTATATTTAGCAACTTTTCCAAAAATGTAATAAGCTGCACTCGGTGCAGCACTGATGGAAAATATTAGATAGAATTTGAGGAATTCGTCTTTAAGTAACCTTCATTTTACTAATATTATGTAGAATATTTATTCATGTATTATTTCAACTTACTGTTGAGTTATTCTTGTAACACTACGACTTTATTTTATGTAATATTATGTCGTTTTTTTTTTTTATTAATTTTTTTTCTTAGCCTGGTCCTAATAGGAGGTAATCTTAGACACACCTCCCAACTCAACGTTTACCCTCACATGTGAAAATGGCTGCAAACAAACGCGCAATTAAACAACCATGGATCTTTGAAAAGCAGAAGCGGAGCCTCCTGCACAACCAACTGGAATGCAGCAAGTGGTTTCTGAATGGTAAGTAAACAAAGCATTTGTCTTTTCCAGCAGCTGTTGTACAGAGCATACAGCGGTAAAACCAGCTGACCAAACACGCTGGAACTCAGCTGGGGTTGCTAGGTAACAAACTGGGGTTGGATGGCGTTGCTAGGTGATGGCACAGTGCCTGTAGAATGTGTCTTAACAATTTGAAGGTTTTTGACACAGTTCATTTTCCAGATACCAAAAAACAGGGAAAAATGACGGGGTGACTTTTTTAAGCACTTGGACAGAAGAAATAAAAATGGAAGAACAAAAACATCCAAAATAGGTCGTCTTTAAAAAAGAAGACAAATTATCTATTTCCATAGATATCTAAGGAAAATACCACTCCTGTTGAATCACTTGACCTTTTTATTAATAAAATCAGCTCAGTAATCTGTGAAACTTTCCATTATGGAAGATGAATTAAAGTAAAAATGTGTGTAGAGATCTTTGCCACATTCATGGAGCCTGCTGCTGAGGCTCATATACGAACAATTTTGTGAGTCATTCATCAAAAAAGAGCCACAGCTCAACGTTGGCTGACAGCCCCAGTTTCTCCTGGCGTGATTCTGCAACTCAAACATAAATCTGCAGAAACAGGATTTTTTTTTCTCCAGGCTGAAGAGACGAGAGGAACATTCAGATCTTGGCCTCCAGAACAACAGAGCTATCAGCAGATAGCTGGCTTCCCACTGAAACAGTAACAGTAATGTCATTTCTGTCTGTCTGCAGATCAGGTTTCGGCAATAAATGTCGACTGAACTAGAGAGCAACATAATGGCTTCCAACATGTCTCCGAAGTAAAAGGCAATCAATAAAAATAATGAGAAAAATGAAATAAATACATTTCTGATCAAAACCCTACACCTATACATATATAACTGAACTATTAACATACTTTTGAACGTAACTCTGGCTGTAAAAAGTGTTTCTGTGGATACAAAACATTTGTCTTTTCCAGCAGCCGTTGTACAGAGCGTTGACCAAACATGCTGGAACTCAGCTGGGGTTGCTAGGTAACAAACTGGGGTTGGCTGGCGTTGCTAGGTGATGGCACAGTGCCTGTAGAATGTGTCCAGTGGATAAACGTGGACACAAACAATCCTCCTACAATCATGGTGACTTTGTTGCCTAGCAACCATTTTGTTCCTGGTTAGGAGCGATGCAGGCTCAGCTGAGACCCAGTGGACTGTTGGACCTCTTCACGATGAAACAGAAGGTTCCTCTCAGTATTTTTTAAACTTTTTACACAATGACGTTTTTATAAACTGGAGATATTTTCAATCTTTTAGCTAAAATTTAGATTTTTTCCCAACCAGAGGAGGTAATGTGCAAGCCGAAGCACCGAAATGAGGACACTGAAGTCATCCTTGAAGCTTTGCTGCCTCATTCACAGCAATAGACGTTGACACAGAGGAGTGTCAGCAGGAATGTTCGCTCCCACACTGTAAATATTTAAGCTGTTTACCGAGTCCCTTCAGCAGATTTGTCCCTCTGCTCCACAGATCTGAATCCTTTTCCATCTCCAGTCCAGATCCAGAAACAGTGGGACATTTCTGAACCGTCTCAGATGTCTCATGAGATTCCCAGCATTCCCAGAGGAATGCTTCCCTCCTGGTTCTCATTTAAAGCATCCCAAATATTCAACCCAGACTCTGCTGCTTGTCATTCAGGAGTTTTTAACAAATATTTCAGCTCTGATATTTTCCTCTAGCAGGAAGGGTGAGTGGTGAGTAGATCACAAAGAGACAGGATGGATTTGCTTTAAATATCGACACCTGTTGGACTTCCCCACATTTTGTCATATTGCAAACACAAACTTCTTCAGAAATTATCTGGAAAAAACAAAAAAACTCAGAAACTTTGAAAATACCCTCAAAATCTCTGAGTTTATTGGTGAAAGTTTGATCCAGGTTTTTTGGTGATGAGATGCATCTAAAGAAAAACAGAAAAAAATAGGAAATTTCTGAGATTAATGTCGTTTCTTTCAATGGTTCTTGATGCCGCGCCACCACAGGTGAGGAGGGGAACGGGTTTTTCAAAGGGTTTGGTTTGTTTGACTCAGTGCTGTGAGAACGTGAACTGCTTCAATTGAACAGAGTCTCCTGGACTATCAGGTGTGGGAACGCCCTAAATTTCACGGTTCACTCTATTAACTTCTGAAAGTAATTGTTCACACTGAATTTTATTTTGGAGCCTTATACATTTTCTTTCACTTGGAAGTTATTTGCACCTTTCACATAGAGTCCCAGTGGAGTGCATTTAAATTTATGGCTGTAACTCGATCAATTGTGAGAAACTTGGAGGGCGTTTAACTGCTTTTGCTGTAATTTCTCTTTTGGAGCAAAGTGTTTAAAAAGTCAAGGTCTGACATCAGAATCAAAATCTGCCGGGTTTAGGTAAAAGATGCAGTAATGTGATGAAATGAATACTAGAATACACCCTGTTTTCAACATCTGGTTGGTGCAAACTGACAGTTTTGAGAGTGATTTCATTAGAAGAGAAGTGGAATAATTTTCTTTTAAAGAAGCTCACATCATTTCAGCATTGTGGAAGAAGCTCCAAGAACAGCAAACCGTTTGGGATGCCTCCCAACTCCTGCAGAAGACTCCCTCTGATTTCCTGCCCTGACTGGTTAAAGATACGGAAAGACTCCCCTCCTCTTTCCTGATGGACTTCATCGTAGTCAGTTTGCATTCCTGAGTTCATGTTTTTGCAAACCGTGCTTTCCCTCCTTTTTTTCCCTCTTGTCCTCCACAGCTCATGAAGCCAAACTAATATGACATCATGCTGAAGGGAAGTTATGCTGAAAACATACCCAGGAGGACCTGCAGGAGGACCAGGGAGCAACGGCGGAAAGGGGAAACTACCCACCAGAAGAAGGAAGTATTCATCACAGATAATTTCTGACACATGTGAAGCACTTTGTCAAGCAAGAGCTGAAAAAAATGCTGCTTTGACCCAAAGATGAGGAAAAACTGAGGACAGACAGATTGGATCAGATGTCTTGGATGGAAAAAAATAAAAGGAAAGAAGCAATAAATGTATCTGGATAGAAAAAGAGGGACATAAAACACTGCAGCTGAAGCTGGAGAGGAGAATGGGGACATTCTTTGAGCTGCTCTGTGAAAAGTCCAGCCTGAAGTGACAGAAAGGCTCCAGCCGAGAGCAGGTCAAGACCTACCAGGTGGTTCTGAGAGACTCGTTCCACCTCCTCAAAACCCAAAACGGCTCGTTTGAATCTCAAGCCAATTATCCGATTAAAGAGAGCAGAGAAAAATGCTGTGATCCTGTTAATAAATTGCTAAATTGCTTTGAGAAACGGACGTGGGGCCCCCACAGCAGGTGTAAAAGGTCTTCATCACTGGTCCAACTGCTGGCATGAAAGCGACACCAATTGAGCTCCGTGAAAGAGTTTCACATCAAACAAAGTTTTACTCATACCCAGATATAAATCTGTATCTCTGTATGAAAGCTGGAAGTTACAAATGGAAAAAAGCTTCTAAAAGCTGCTGTAAAACATTTTTGGATGTCTAATGGTGAACCACATTTTAGCCCAGTTGTCTTCATTTAGTCACTTTGGATTGTTTTCAGACAACCTGCTCAGCCTCAATCAGCTCTGAGCCCAGACTTTGACTAGGCTGCTCCTTTCTGAGCTATTCAGGTCTGCCTCTGATCATGTCCTGCTGAATAAACACCCCAAGGTATATGAGACTTAAGCAGCTGCTTAGGACCCCCACACCACCAGGGGGCCCCAAGAGCACCGAGCTAGCATGATACATATTTATAAATATATAGCCAAAAGTATTCGCTCTCCTGCCTTGACTCACATATGAGAGTGAGTTACACTCCATTTTTAATCCACGGGGTTCGATATGACGTTGTTTTACCCTTTGCAGCTTAAACAGCTTTAGCTCTTCTAGGAAGGCTGTCAACAAGGTTTAGGAGTGTTTATGGGGATTTTTGATCATTCTACCAGATTTGTGAGGTCACATACTGATGTTGGACGAGAAGGCCTGGCTCTCAGTCTCCGCTCTAATTCTTTCCAAAGGTGTTTTATCGGGTTGAGGTCAGGACTTTGTGCAGGCCAGTCAAGTTCATCCACACCAGACTGTGCCGTCCATGTCTTTATGGAGTCATGCACCAGAGCACGACTGCTCTGGTGCATGACTCCATAAGGACTGTTTCCCTCAGCTCGCCTGCTCTGGTGCACAGTCATGTTGGAAGAAGAAAGTGGCCCGCTACAAACTGTTCCCACAAAGTTTGGAGAGTGGACTTGTCCAAAATGTCTTGTTATGCTGAAGCATTCATAGTTCATTTCATGGTTGCTCTGGAAAAACAACCCCACACCATAATGCCCCTTCCCCCAAACTTTACACTTGGCACAATGCGGTCAGACAACCACCAAACCCAGACTCGTCCATCAGATTGCCAGATGGAGAAGCGATTCAACACTCCAGAGAACGGGCCGCCACTGCTCTACAGTCCAGTGACGGTGGATTTTACACCACTGCACCCAACACTTTGCATTGCACTTGATGATGTTTGGCTTGGATGCAGCTGCTCCACCATGGATTCCCATTCCATGAAGCTCTCTGTTTTTGAGCTAATCTGAAAGCCACGTGAAGTTTGGAAGTCTATAGCGATTGACTCTGCAGAAAGTTGGCGACCTCTTCGCACTACGCGTTTCAGCATCTGCTAACCCCGCTCCGCTGTTGTTCCCAAACTCTTCCATTTTCTCATAATACATCTGACAGTGGAATATTTAGGAGTGAGGACATTTTAATGACTGGATTTGTTGCACAGGTGGCATCCCAGCACAGTTCCACTCCTGAGCCATTCGTTCACAAATATTTGTAAAAACAGTCTGCTTCATTTTATACATCTGTAGCCATGGAAATGATTGGAACACCTGATTCCGATCATTTGGATGGTTAAGCAAATGCTTTTGGCAATATAATACACATATATATAGCCACTGAACCCACCCTGTGTAAGTTTTATAGTATGTATATTCACTTGTACCCAGTTTGAACTTGTTACTCTGGAATCCAGCTACCCATATGAGGAAAGTCAAACACTTCCAGTTTCCATCATTTGTTTTCCTCCATTCCTCCTTCCACTGACAGAGTAATTAGACAGTTCTCTGAGAAGTGGTCAGATGTTAATGAACATGGCAGCTGTTTCTTCAGAGGGCTTTATTAAAGGAATAATCTTGGAAAATTAAAGAATATGAGCCAGTGAAAGTGGTGACATTGAGGGGGGTTGGGTTGGAGCAGGAGGAACCTAAAGGGCTTTAAACGTGCAGAAGATGCGGTACAATGTAACCATCAATGAATCACTATTCTCTGCTGTGGCTGGCTGCTCACCACAAGCTTAATTTGGTATTTTTTCATCTGCTTTTGGTGGAAAGCCACTGTGTCTCATTTAAAAGGAATGCCATCCACAAACTGGCACCGTGAAATCATTTATGATCAGTGAGATAGCTGCAAACAGAAGACAGATGAGAATTATTAAAGTGTCTCTCAGGAAAGAAATATGCCAATCTGCTAACCTTTTGGCTTCTAATTGTTAAATAAAGTGTGGTCTAATCCTGGAGAATAAAACAGGGGCAAAGCCATTTGCATTTTCTGCCTCAAATTAAGATTTATAGCCGAAAACACAACCAGGCTCACATAGGCAAACTCTACCCAGAGGCAGCTCGGTTGGGTTTTAAGCTATAAATCTTGATAGGAGGAGAAAAATGCTTCACAATTTAGAACTCTCGTTAAAAGACTACATGAATTTTGATGATGATTTGTCTCAAAGTGTAGCCCCTCGTCTCCCCTGGGCTCCACAAACAAGATGGAGTTAGCTTGAAGGAAACAAAATCGATGCTATTTAGGCCTGTGTTTCAAACAATTGGTTTCTTCTGGGTTGAAACACTGAGATTATGTCCAGAGTATGATCTCAAACGCAACATAGTGATCACCAGGTCTGTCACTGACTGAAGACCAGACTGACCCCAAAGTGATGGCAGCCATTTTGGAAATCTTTTGTCCTTGATGAGGCACAGTAAACAGCAAAACTCAGAGCAAACGTGTGAATGACGCAAACTCGAAAACATACAAGTACAAAAAAACACAAAAATGCTGCACCTCCATGTTGTGGAGAAAGTTTGCATCTTTTCATATTAGCGGCTGATTTTTCCGTTTTGTTTCTCTTTTCTATGGTTGCAGTATTTTTGGTTTGCATTTGTCTTGTTAATTGTAGGCATTTGCTCCCATGTTCTGTGATTGCAACGTTTTTTTGTTTGTAGCGTTTTCATGTTGAATTAATGTTCTGGAGTTTGCATCACTCATGTGTTTGCAGACTCCACATGCCTACGTTAGGAAAAAAATCTGGATCTGGTCTGCTCTGCACCCCCACAACAACCAGAACCAAAAATGGAGAAACAAGATTCAGATTTCATGCTCTTCTCATCTGGAAAAAACGTCCAGAAAACTGCAAAGCTGCTGAAACATGTTTAATGCTTGTTTCACAAATGGTGAGTCATGTTTGTATGTTGTAAAGCACTTTGAACTGCCTTGTTGCTGAAATGTGTCATACAAATAAAGTTAACTTTACTTGAAAGTGACTTGTTTTTGCAGTGTTTCTGTGTTTGGGGGCGATTTCTGCATAGTAGTTTTTTTAATTATGCTTTTCATATTTTCTTTCACTAGAGAATTCAAGCGAATTTTCTTTCTTCTAACATCTAAAAATAGAAATCGAACTGCTGTGTCTTGGTTTAATCATAGAACCAGCATTTTTTATATTTAACTTCTGGAAAAGGCTGAAACAGCTCAGGGTTTTTAGTGAGCCCTTGAGTAAGATGATCAAGTGTAAATCTTTCAAATAGTGTGGTTGTTGGTAGGAAATAGTGTTAAGTTTATTACCAGTGTCTTTGGCAATAAAGTACCAAAGACATTGGTACTTTATTACTATTGTCGTTTTTTAAAGTAAATGGTTTGTCTCCATTTTGTGAAAGCCTTTGAATTCATAACTCTTGTATTCTGCTCTCCAGCCCTGAATGATCGCATTCTTGTTTCTTTTTAGTTTCTTCTGATACATTTTTGTGCTGTTACTAATGTTAATTTAAATAAAAATACAGAGTATAGACAGTGTACAGAATCACAAACACATTTTTTATCCTTGAATATGTCAAATCGGTGACCTCTTTTGAAATATGTCTGCAGGTTAAAATATGGATGATCTTTCAGCCATTTTGTAGCATAAGGCTCCATAATGGTGGAAAATAAGCGATTGTGACCAAACTGTGACTGAACTGCTGGATCGATCTGCTCTTGAATGGTGTTTTGATCCCTCTCTTTATTAATGGCAGTGCTCTCACTCCCCTGGATGAGCAGCAAACCCGACACATGGATTGCATCAGGATGCATTGCTGTGGGAAAGACACAGGAGTCATGGTAGCGCTAACATTTTCCTCTCCCGGCAAATTATTTTCCACATGTCTCGAACAATCAGACGGAGAATTCATCAAATAAAACACCTTTGCGGTAGCATTTACTTGCATTCCTGTGGAAGCTCAGTCTGTCCTCTGTTATTTTTGAATGTGTTTTGGTTCTTCGACGTGTGGTCCTGCCATAAACTCCCTAACAATGTGTCAACCTGATGGAGTGAAAGATGGCGAACAGAACCCCGGTTCTACCAGGAGTCACATTAAACGTGGCCTTTTTGATCTGCAGAGAACTGGGGGGGGGGGGAAATATGCCATCGAACTGGAGGAGAAGTGTATCTGTGTCATAAGATCATCTCTTGGTCCAGGAATTTCCTTTCATCTGGAGCCAATATGTTCTCAGTTGGGTTGGTTTTCTATCATTTTTGGTAGCAGAGGCACGACAGCGAGGCAGATTTACAGCCTCAGATGTGCAAAATAAGAGCATTTTGGTGTCAAGTGAGAATCTGCTCTGACACAAGCGCCCAAATGAGTGTAACCCTTCATTGTCCATCTTAGGTCCAAGGAAATAAAATAAAAAATCAAGCTGGTAGTTAGCATCAGTCATGACAACCATTACCTGTTGGCATGGCAACCGCCAACCGTCAAGTGCAATTAAGCAAAACTTAGGAAGCAAAAAAGGTCAGGAGAAAATAAGTTTCTGACTAAAGAAAATGAACTTGAAGAATAAATAAAACACTTTTTGACAGACTTCACTATTAGATTGTTAAAATAAAGCCCTTTTTTATGTAAATTGGTTTTATTTCAACAATATCATAGTTGTGACGTTTTTCAAAAAGTCTCGATTGTTACGTGTGAATCAAGGTAATTTCTACTCAAAATAATTTCCTTCATCACAAATTAAGTTGTTTAAATAAAGGATACAGCAGGTGTTTTCTTATTTATTTATTTTTAACACCTCATTATTTTTGCTTGACAGTCAATTAGTAATTTGCTTATTTCACAAAATGCTGAATGGCTTTGGTGAGTTTTTTGTGACTCACAGTTAAAAGAAAAATAAATCTGCAATTGTAAAGAAAAGAAAATGCTATATAATTTTGTCTAAATGACTTGAAAGCATGGACTCCATCAAAACTTGAGCCTGGCCAAAGCAAGTGCAAGTTAAGCGGCTCTGCTTAGGCTCTCCACACCACCAGGGGGCCCCCAAGAGCATCAGGCCAGCGTGAGAAAAATAATTGTTGGAAAAGTAGAAGATCTCAAACTTGTGAACTTGTTTACAGTAAATTTAGTATCTAACTGTAAATTTACTATTGATTATTAATTCAATCTTGAATTGATAGCCACGATGTAAGCTAACAGTTAGCATAATGGACACTGGTTAAGATGAACGGTTTAAACAAAGCAAAGTGAAGGTGGGTACATTGGGTTTTTTAACCATTTTAAATGGTGGAAATTTACTCTTGAATCAACCCTGTTCTTAAGCTAACAGCTAAACCCTTAGCTTAGCCATTAGCTCTGGATGAATAACATCCTCGCCTTCATCGTGACCGTGAACTAAAATGATATCTCACTCCAGAGATTTCAATGTTGTTATTTCAGACTTACAAGAGCTGAACTGGTAAGACAAGCTTGTTTTTTTTTTCTATTCATTGCCTTAATGGTGTTATAATTACACCGTATCACATTCCACCACCATGTGATTTGAGATCAGCTTCCTCTCAAATCTTTTGTTTACACTTCCACACCACCAAAGCATACTGGGAGCTCGCTTCTGCTCTCTAGCCAGTGACCCCTGACAAGACTGAGCAGGTAAAACCTGAACATTTGAATTAAGACTGACAAGCAGAACAAATCGCTTCGGAAATGAAAGAAATATTACCAACAGATGTTTATTTAATGGGTTTAAGACCCTTTTTTTTTTACGTTCCACAGGTGGCTCTTATGAAAAGTGAACCAAGAATGAACCTTGAAACATGAGTTTGACAAGAAAATGCTTGACAGGAGACAGATGGGATGTAAGAGCTTTCTACAGGATGACGGACTGCAAACATCTAGTCAATCTTTCCATCCATTCATTGGTTCAATGGATGGATGGATGGATGGATGGATGTCTGCCCATCCAACTTTCTCCTTGCAGTACGTTTACTCTAACATACATAGTTTTCTTGGTGTAATTTTTGTAGCTTTGTGTTGTGAAAAAGTTTGACTTGAAAATCCAACTTCTTAACTTTTTTTTATAATAAAAAAATTTGATTTATTTTTCTTTTTTTTTTTTTTTGCTTCCTCTGCCTTAATTATCTTTTTTGTAAAGATGTTTATTTTATTTGTAAAAATACCAGAATGGGCCAAATATTTACATTTCTATCTGATTACACCATTTTCACAAATTAAATCAAATATTATAATTTTACATTTACTCTGTGCTTGAGTAGAAATACTTTTTTCTTTTAGATCTCCTACTTTAGAGATGTTCAATATTTTATGTTTTGATGTAATACCAAGTCCAGGGCTCATGTTGCCGCGACTGATAATCGAACTGCTGATCTTTACATGTTTCTGTGGTTTTTCCTTTGAATTAGGACAGAATTTATATGTTTACAAAACACTGTAATATAAGACAATAAAACAATAGAAAACCAAATCAAAGCTACATTTTTTTTTAGATGGAGATGAGAATCTATATTTCTAAAAAAAGCAAGATGGAATCTGTAAAGTATTAATCCAATAGCGATATCAACAATGTCAATATTTTAGTTGGATCCTCCCAGTTTTTAATTTCTTGAATGACTATTGTTCACTCCTACTTGAGTAAAAATACATTAAAGTAATTCTTCTCTTACTTGAGCCCTTTGACTCTGCAGAGGGACGGACCAATCAGGCCTCAGGTGACTAAAGGTCAAAGGACGGGCTGAGTGCTGCAGCAGACGTGCCGCAGCACTCCTCTGCCTGCAGGTTGCAGCCCAGAGATCACTGAGCTGCTACAGTTGAATCTATCAAAGCTCCAGGCAGGAGCCATAATTGAAGCGCAGTCGTGCCAGAAACAAGATTTTTCTTGCTTGGGTGTAGCTGTTGGCTATCAAAGCAAATGCCAAAGACCTGTTATCACAAATATATATAATCTGTTACTGAGTCATGCGAATGTGAAACTCTCTCTGTGTCAATGCCTTCTATTTACAAGAAAAGGTACATTTCCACAAGTAAAAATGTCAAATCAGCGCTTTGCAGCTTTACAGAGGGAACGCAAATGTGGTGATTTCAAAAACTGTGAGTAATTAAGTTCTCTGTTTAGAGTTTAAGAAATATTTTGTTTTACAGCAAGTTTAATCTGCCTGGATGGAGTCAGAGTCCAGACAATGAATCTGTGGGAGAAGAAAAAGATTAGGGTGAAGAAGGGAAGTTAAACCATTAAAACACAAGAAGAAACATACAAAAAGCTGGTTTGATTGGTGAGATGCCAACAAATATTTAGCCAAAGATTATTGACAAAAGTAAACTGGACTTCACATGAAGTTTTTCTCTTGAAAAGTAACAAAACACATTTTTAAAATACTTTTAAATTGACTTTAAAGTTTCTTTTTAGTCTTTTGTGAGTTTCTTGGTTGAATAAAAATAATGTAAAATCTTAATCTGCCTGGAATATTTAGGGGATTTTTAATAAACATTGAGGTTAAAAGTCCTTGATGTGATGAAAAGAATGAGCCTGAAATCTAAAAGGACAAAAAATGTATTGTGAAGCTCATGATTACAATTATTCACCCATTTAAAAGTAAGTTAATGTCAAAACTTCAATCTGACACAAACTTATCAGTTTTCAGGTTGAAAAAAATGTGTCCTCTTACAGATAATTAAAAAATTTACCTAAATGAGTAAATATAGTTTTAAAATTATTTATTAAGGAAAATAAATTATCCAGACTAAACTGAACTTATAAGAATATTTGTTAAAAATAAATAAATAAATAAATAAAATTAAAAAAAAAACTTTTATTTTACTCCATAAATCCCAATAAAATTCACTTAAATTGGTTTTAACACAACTAAATATAAAAATACTTAGATATCAGGAGCAAATGTATGACAAGACATTTGTTTCAACAATAGAAAAGACAAAAGTCACATTTGGAGTTCCCCAAGGTCAAATCCTGGGGCCCCACTTATTTAATTAATGTCAATACTTTCGGGTTATCACAATAAATATAAGCTTGGATTAAATATTTGAATAAAGTCTTGTCTTTTCCAGGTGGACACTGACGGGTCGACTGCGATGGAGGGGCGCTAGGACCCTGGGGAGGGTCTGGGTCAGGGTAAACCCGCCCGTGTTCAGAGCGGATCCTGCAGACGCGCATCAGTGACCGAACCGCACAGACTGCTGAGGAGCTCCGCACATTCACTGCGCACCTGGCGCTTCGTTTGCGCTCAGAATAAAAAAAGAAAGAGAAAAGGAGAGAGTAGGAGCACAAGGGAGGAAGAGGAGAAAGTTGCCTGCGGATATAATGAGGGAACCCTGGAGAAATGATCCTGATGGAGAGGAAAACCTGACCGGGATGTGAACCGATCCACAGCCTCTAATCAGCAGGTAGGCATCAAAATAAAACCATTTACTGACAAACAGAATCAGCTTTAAGTTTTATGCTGCAAGTCAGAGGCTGGTTGCTTCTTTAGAGATTAAAAATGCTCATACTTGAAAAATACAACAAATTGTTGTCATTTATTTTGCATTCATAGCCAAACTGAGCTTCATATTTCTTTCACATTTTCATCTTTATGACACAAATTTAACCCCAAACCAATTTTGTGTTTTCTCTCTCTTTTTTTTTTTTTTTGCTGCATGTTTTATCAAAACATTTTAATAGAATCAGCATGTGAATGTAAAAATCTAAGGAAGACAACTTTTCTGCCAGTTCAAAAGTAAAAGAAATCAGCTTTATTGCTGAAAGAAAAAAGAAAATCTGCATTTCTTTTTTTTTCTTGTTTGCTTGTGTGTGGCAGCTCATAGGTGTGTGGACGTGCCCCACCCTGTCTTGTTTCAGGAGTAATGATCTGTGTTGCCGCCCTGCCTCGACTTGCTGCTTTTCACTTTTCTGCACACCTGCTATAGTCCTGCCATGTGAGCCCAGGGATCCACAGCGGGGATCCAGTGTCTCCTTTCTCTGTTAATCTGCTCTGAAAGCCTCGCTGTTAATGAATGGCGCCTTTTTTACCTGGCCGGCTCTTTATTACAGGCCTTTCTCTGGAATTTGTTCATTGCTTGTTGAGCCAAACAGACATTAAAACGCTTGTTTGCTTCCATCGGGTGAAATCCTATTATTATCCTGGTAATCTATATTGTGGGGAACAAAAGGGTCATTGTTGTCTCGCCGCTCCAACTTCAGTCCCGGATTGCAACACTGAGCTGCACCTACTTGCAGAAGTTTAGCAATTAGGGCTGGACTATATGGCTGAGTCAAAATCAATAATTATTGTTTTTTGTTTCAAATATCTGAAATATTAAAAAACATGATGTTCTTTTATTTTTAAGCAGTTATGAGGCACAGTGGCGAAAGCTGAAACTGCTGCTGCTCAGCAGGTTGTTGCTAGGTAACCAAAGAGTGAGTGAGTTGATGCCACCAACTTTGCTAAGCTGCCTGTGAGAGGTTGGCTAAAGTCTTTTCTTTGCCTCCATCTCCCAGAATTCTGTGCAGTTCTGGGTTGAGGTCCAGTCAATACATGTCTCAAAAGTCTGAACCGCCATCTTGGTAGGCAAAGATGGCGGAAAAGGAGTTGACTCCTTGTTAACTGTGATGACAAGGAGTTATGAATATCTACCAAGATGGCAGCTTGTCAGCTACAAAGTTCCTGGTTCCTCACATGAGAGCTATGTTCATTATGAATATACACTGTTCTCATATGTCGTCACTTCCAGTAACTTTGTAGCTGGCAGCCATGTTGATAGGTATCTGTTAGGAGTTGCTATGACAACAACAAACAAACCACAAGCTCAGAACTGGCTCTTTCCTCATTTGTACCTAATTTCTAAACAATAAAAGAATATTACAACTTCTTTTAAATGTTCTTTCTTTTTGCTGGTCTTGAAGCTGCACTTGGCTACCAAGATGGCAGTTCAGTGAACTTCTGGTTCAGACTTCTGGAAACCATGTATTGAATATTGACTAAACTATGAGATGTATTATCTATGGATATTGATCATCTATCACAATATGTATTGTTATTGATTTATTATCCAGCCCTAAATTGAACTGAAAAAAATCGGTTTAAATTATTCAGATTTTGTCTTGTTACAATAAAAAACTTCAGTTTCTAACATGCATCAGAGCCTGATTGTGCAATTCTTAGCATAAATACAGTACTATTTTAATTATAACCAAAGTAAAGTGGTCAGAAAACAAAAAGCATCACAATCACATTGAATTATTTACTAATTTGTGGTTTTAACTTATAAAACATGGAAAAGATCAAGGCAATCACTTTTGCCAGGTCAGATGCACACCTTGTAGATTTCCCTCAAACTCCTAAATTGGTTTTGTTTTCATATTTTTTCTTCCACTCAACTTTCTGTTAATATGGCTAAAAGGAGCAGTATTATGTCAGATAAACTTTGTTGAGGTTTATATTGTGTTATAATTTTATTCTCTCGTCAAAAACATACCTGGATTGTTGCCTTTATTCTTTTATACATGTTTGAGAAATCTTTTAATCTCCCATAGCGACCATTTGGGAGTGCCTAAACGTTTGCTTTTACCAAGTACTAATTGCTGCTACCAAGGCAGCAGCAATTAGCAAACCCCTGGTGGAACTGTGCATCTGCTGAGCTTATCAGATAAGTTATTTGCAGGGTTTGTTTTCCCCAGTGTATTATAAGTCTGGCGGGTTACCAGGCTTCACTTGGGCCCCCACCAGGCTTAGCATTGCGTATTTATTTAACTTTTTTTTTTTTTTTTTTTTTTTTAAATGTTTGCATTTTAAAGACTTTAAAGGCCATATTCAACTATTAATCTTCCAATAACATAATTATCAAGTGATATTTTCAAAATTCCTTTCAACTTTAAACATTTTTTAACTCAAAAAGACAGCAAGCCGGTGAATAAGTGACTGCCCTAACGCGTCAACCTCCAGGCTTTAGCAAGTTTACTGGGGGAAACCCTGACTTGTTCTTGAAGGGTTTATGGAGAAACATTGGGATGAAGGTGGAGTGTCGGAAAGAGAAGGAGTTTCTTAAACAGTCCAGTTTGAAGGTGTTAAATTATGAAGTAAAATTTCTTTCAGGTCATGTTTGCTAAATATATATATAAATAAATGTATGCAAACAACTGAAGGCAACATTAACTTGATTATGCTAGAAAATGTCATTATGTGTTCGGAAAATACAACATTGCCCCTTTAAATGATCATTTTGTGAATCTTTTCAGTGTTTTCCACCATGGCGCCTCAGATCACCTTCTCAACTCACCTGCTCCTCCATCACCTCCTCCCCTTCACCCTCTCTCTCCTCCAGCCTCCCCACCACCAACCCGTGCACGTGCCCACCCTGGTCCCCCACGCACCGACACCTCTGACCCGCTCGCGCTTCAGCGCCGAGGCCCAGCTGGACTTCACCACCCGCTGCAACTCCAGCTGCTTCCACCGGGCCGAGCAGGAGGAGCAAATGACGGACAAACTGGCCTTCGAGACGCTGTACGCGGACGGCTTCCGCACCCTCACCACGGTGGAGGTGGAGGATGATGATGATGCTCTTCACCCGACTCACGCGCCCGCGTGGAGATGGAGGAGACGATTGAAGCGCAGGATGAAGCGGCAGATCTACGGAGCGGACGGGCGTTTTAACATCCAGGGTGACGACTTCCTGATGGATTATCCCTTCTCCACGGCGGTGCGCATCTCCACCGGATGCACGGGCGTCCTAGTGTCCCAGCAGCACGTGCTCACCGCGGCCCACTGCGTGCACGACGGGAAGGATTACGTTCATGGAGCCCGGAAGTTGAGGGTGGGCTTCCTGATTCCTCCGTCCGTAAATGGCACCAAAGCCGGGTTGATTCCCAACAAGAAGCCGCTGGTCCGCTGGGTTCGGGTGAAGCGCACCCGGGTGCCGAAGGGCTGGATCCAGGGCCCGCAGGAGGTGAGCATGGACTTTGACTACGCCCTTTTGGAGTTGCGGTGGCCCCACCGGCGCCCTTTCATGCGCCTCTCTGTTGCGCCCTCTTCGGACGACCTGGCAGGGAACCGCATTCACTTCTCCGGGTTTGACAGCGACCGTCCGGGGGAGCTGGTGTACCGGTTCTGTCCGGTGGAGGAGGAGTCCAGCGACCTGATCTACCAGCATTGCGACGCGCGGCCCGGGGCCAGCGGCTCCGGGGTCTACGGCCGGGTGTGGGACGACGCGCTGGAGCGCTGGGAGAGGAAGGTGATCGGGATTTTCTCTGGACACCAGTGGCTGGAGATCGACGGAGAGAACCGGGATTACAACGTGGCTGTCCGCATCACGCCGCTGAAGTTCGCCCAGATCTGCTACTGGGTTCATGGGAACCGACTGGACTGCAGGCAGGACTGAAACCACCGAGTGGGAAATAATACAGGGTCACCTTTAGTTTCAACTGCTGCAGAAACCATCCAGGGGGCGATGTTAGCAAAGTTACAGTAAAAACTTGACAGCAATAAATTTGTTTGATTCGAAGTATTATTCGAAGTTATACTTCGAATATCAATAGCTAGCAAGCTACACGTTTAGCTTCAAAGTAAATATTTAACTTGTGAGCTAAGTTAAATATTTAAAACATTTAGCTTTCTCATATAAGACTTAAATTAAATATTTGTCTTGCTAATTAAATACTTTGAAGCTAAATATTTAGCCCTCTAACTAAATATCTAGCTTGCTAGCTAAAATATTTATAATTGACTTAAAACTAAATATTTGGTTTGCTAACTAAATATGTAGTTAAGCTAAACACTCATCTTAAAGCTATGCATATAGTTTGGAGCTAAATATTTAGTTAACTAACTAAATATGTTGCTTGCCAACTAAAGAGTTGACTTCAAACTAAATAGCTTGCTAACTAAATGTTTACTGCAAACTATTTTGTGCGCTAACTAAATATTTCGTTTCAAACCAAGTATTTGAATGAATGAATGAATGAATGAATGAATGAAGATACTTCACTAATCTCAGAGGGAAATTGGCTATTTAGTTTGTAAATTTGCTGGCTAAATACTTAGTAAGTAGCTAAATATTTAGCTACTTACTAAGTATTTAGCCAGTAAGCTAAATATTCAGTGTGCTAATATTTAGTTTGAAACTGACATTTATAAATGAATGATTATCATGGTGAAAATATTGAACCCTCTTTTCTTCCTCTTAGATTAAATAACCCAGATTATTGCTGTTAATTTTTGACAGTGTAACTTTACAAACTCACCTTATAAACATCTGAGTGCAACAGAAATATTTCCACGTAGAGGTCTTTCTTTGCATCAGGGGAAAATCTACATTTGGCTCCATGTTCCCTCTCCTGTGTTTAATTGGTAACCTCTGCGCCCGTTAAATAAATCTGCCAGTGAGATCACAGCTCTGATTTTTGCCTGCGGTCAGATTCATGTCAATGTTTCCACAATAATAGCTCAACCTCCCCAAGAAGAAAAAAACACTTTCTCCTGGCGCAGCAGCCGTCCCGCTGTCGATTACTGTAATCTACCGAGGATAAATTATAATCTCCCTTCGTCTTTGATCTGCATCCCGCTTTGGTGGTTTTGGCATTTCTCCATTTATAACACAGCTCCTCCTGCACGCATCTGAAAAGTAAATAAACAATAGAACTGCTTCCTGTCATTTCGGCGGACACTTTAGTTGACTGAGGACAGAATGTTAATTTTATTTTTTCACGAATGCTTGAGATATTTTAATAAACAGAGTTTTAATTGTTTGTGTGAAGTCCTTTTGGTGTAAAGTGGAGTTCTGCTGCCCCCGTGTGGCCACGATAAGTACTGCAACTCTCAACTGTGAATGAGCCTCGCTGATGTTGCAGATTAATTGATTAAAATTGCTGCCCTTTACAGAATTAACACGCTTTAAAACATATTTAACCACCGATACTCTTCTTGTATGTTTGCACAAACAGAAACATGAATATCAAGAGATGGAGAGATGAACATATAAACAGCAGAATATCTATGGAATTAGACAGAAGGTAAAGCGAATAAATAGGACTGAAACGATTAATCGTGGTGAATTGATTATTGAAATAATTGTCAGCTAATTTTTGTAATCACTCGTTAAATGGAGAACAAAAAGAAAATAAAGACCAAGGATATATACAGAACAGTAATTAAGGCAAAACTGTACAAAAAAATAAACAAAGATTCAAAAAAGAACTTTTGTAAATATGTTCTACCCAAAACTCCTCAAGTGGCGTAGCTTTAGCTTTACCCAGATGAAATTATGCAATAAAATGATTTAAGAACTACCTTTTCTATATATAATTTTATTGATTAATCCAAACATACACACGGATTGTATTTTTCCACATTGATGTTAGAATATTTTTGGCATTCAAGTGCATCTTTTATGATCAAGTGTTCTCTAATAGAACCCAACATTATTGAGTTTTAGGCAATAAAATTTGTTTATTTCTATCTGTTAATGTATTCTATTTTATTTTAAAAATGTAATTTGTATTTTTGAAATGTTTTTCTATTCTGACTTTGGTTCAGTAAAAAAAAATCGAGATAATTTAATCCAACTAATCAGAATAAATCAATAGATCAATTACTAAAAATAATTAGTTGCAGTTGCAGATATAGAAAAAGATCATTTTCTTTAAGATTCATTTTCTAGAACAAACAAGAATATCTCAGTTTCAAAACTTTTGTAACTCAGAAAGTTTCTTTTTCTATTATTTCTGAAATTAATCTCAAAATAATTTCTATAATTATTTTGAGATTATAACTTATTTTTTTTATTTATTTATTACATTATTTATTTTTAATTTTTCAGTTTATTTTTCAAACTGAAAAATTTCTTGGTTTTTCTTCTGGAGTAAAAATGAGCGAGTCGTTTAAGACGATGGATGAATGGGAGGACAAACCAATTTATGGACTGGATGGACAGACGGAGAAACAAAACAGATGGGATTGAAAACAAATGATACAATGACTGATTGATAACTGATTGCTAGATTAATAAATAAATGGATGGATTTTTCCAAAACACTTGAATTCATCTTTTGTCGCAGTTTCTGCAGCACAAATAGAAAATGTATTTTAAAAAGATAGTGACTGATATCCAGTTTAAAAGAACCAAAAGGCAGAAGAAGTCAGTAGTTTAGTGCTTTTATTAGAGATAAGGAGACGATACAAAACATCCACCCTTCGCTTCAGTCTGCTTGTCCATCATTTACACGTCACTCCGCGTCAGACCTTCAACAACACCACAAAGCTTTTTAAAACGAGGAAACCTTTTTTAACAAGTACGAGGAATGTTATGTTCACTACATCGAATGCCGAGTTCTCCGACACAACAGGAAATAAAACGGAATCACTCAAGTTTTCGGGATTGCATAAAAACAAAACAAAACAAACCCCCAAAGCCAAACGGAATGACAAAAACAAAAAAATATTTAACCGTGTTCCCCCAGAGAAGGTTTTCATCTGTCTTGTGCAAACAAGAGTGAATTAGTTCATACTACGCCTAGTGTCAACTACACACAAAACTTAGCTAGAAGTTTGGCAAAAAAATAAAATAAAATGTAGTTGGAATAGTTTTCATGATTTTAAGAACTGTCCCTTTCGCTGAAATATTTCAAGTGGAAAGAACAAAACCCTGTCCTGAAACGTGAGTAAGTGCATTTAAATGTCATCGTCTTCATCACCATCCTTCATCGTTAGTATCTTTAGGTGTGTTTTGTTCATAATCCTTATGTTGCATGAACTGGAACAACAGTCTGCCTGTTTGTGTTTGTTTGTTTTTCTTTGTCACTTGACCCCAAACCCACCCCAGGTCGCCCTCCCCAGGAGTCCCACAAATGACGCTGGTTCTCCTTTTGCCCCGTTTTCTCCAACCCGACTGGAATGAACAGCTAAACCCAACAGATGTGTCTGAGAGGCTTCGACCGAAGCCGCGGGAGGAGGAGGAGGAGGAGGAGGAGAGGCGTGTTTATATAGGAGATCCTTCCAGGGTGACAACCGACGAGCCGCCCAGCTTCTCCGCCAGCGTGCGTCGCTCCTTCAGGTCCTCCAAACCGTTCACCTGCCACTCGTGCTTGATGCCTGAAGAAAAATAAAAAATACGCTGACCCGTCAAAAACTGGGAATATTTAATGAGAGGAGAGGTTTTCACCTGATTATTCTGACTAATGTCTCTGTGATTAAAAGATAAAATTATTGATTCCCAAGATAATTAAAAACAAAATGCACCAGTCAAGCCTACCACATTTCAGCCATTTTAAATGAGTAAAAGGAGTAAATAGTCACCAACAACGTTTTAAAAGCTGAACATTTTTGACTTTTAAAACTTGAAAAATTTTGAAATTTCTAGAACAAAGTTGAAAATTTTCTAACAATCTTTCGACTTTTTAAACTCAAATGTTTTTTCTACAAGTGTGTGAAACTAAACTGGGTTTACAACAGAAAAAAGAATAAAAAGAAAAGAGTAAATTTCCACTAAAACCTTCAAAATTTATCTGCCTGTCTTTTTCTTAAACAAATATCAAAGAATCATTCAAAATAGTGATAACCAAGTATTATGTATACTTGATACTTTAGTATTAATGCAGTATTACGCAGTAATATATACATTTCCATGACGCTTCTCTAAACACTTCATAGTAATCAAGTAACAGCAAGTACATCAAACAAAATCATAAAAGAACAAGTATATACGTTAAAAATAAAAACTTGCAAATAGAAAAGATGTGCAGCGTAACGCATTTTAAATATTCATTTTTCAGTATTTTGAATCTGTTCATAATTCCCAGAACCTCTGGATTGAATCATCATCATCATCATCATCATCATCATCATCATCACAACTACAAATAATTTTGCCCCACATCTCTAGAAAACCCCGCTCTGTCTCTGGCATCTAAAAATAAGAACTTTAACTAGGCCTGTCGCGATAAACGATAAATCAATTAATCGAACGATAAATTAAAACTATCGACTTCATTTCAATTATCGGCTTTATCGTTTCTTCCGGCCTTTTTCTCTTTCTGTTGATGACTTTGAATGAAAAAAGGCTCAACTCTGGTGCTTCCACTAAACCTCCCTTCCTCATTTCCTTAGTGCAAGTTCCAGCGCTCACTACACGATCTTAGAGCTGTCGGCCCATTTTCAAAACCAGAGAGACACATTAGCGACAGAAATCCTA